>PVKE010011550.1:0-10767 GCA_004027555.1 Craseonycteris thonglongyai
TGTGTTGTAAAATACTGCCCTTTGAACATGTTATGAAAATAGTCACAAAGATAATCAACTCTATTCGAGCAGCTCCATTGCAACACCGACTTTTCAAGGCCCTGTTAGAAGACACTGAAGATAAAGAACATGATCTCATCCTGCATACTGAAGTACGTTGGCTCAGTAAAGGTAAAGTTCTTACAAGATTTGTGAACTTCATTGAAGAAGTAAAAACATTTATACATGATAAAAATGAAAATTATGATGAACTAACAGACTCTTGCTGGCTGGTAGATTTGGGTTTTCTTGCTGACACCATGGAAAAATTAGATTCTTTCAATTTGGAGTTGCAGGGAAAAGACAAAAATAGAGCTGAAATGATAAGCTCTGTAAACGCATTTAAAGTGAAATTGACTTTGTTGATATCACAACTGCATATCAAGTCTCTTGTGCACTTCCCATATATGAGGAAAATGCTAGGTAACAATGAATTAAACGTGTCATTATTTATTGAGACCCTGCAAGTGCTTCAAAAACAGTTTGAAGAGAGATTTCTGCAGTTTACAAATATCGAGCCAATTGTCTCTTTCTGTATCAATCCTTTTACTTGCCAAATAAATGTAATAGAACTAGCCACATGTATTACAGACCTTGTTCAGGGGAAAGAAGAAGAAATAGCGTTAGAAATTTTGAACCTTAAGAACAATATTTTGCTAAAATCCTTAATATCAGAGGACTTATGGAACATAGTCGACAAAGAAAGGTTCCCATTTTTAAAAAAAGCAGCATAAAAATATAATAATATTAAAAAAAAAAAAAAGAAGCATATAAAATCAAATTGTTTTTCGGGTCAACGTATTTATGTGAATCTTTGTTTTCAAACATGAATTTAATAAAATCACGATATAGATCTTGACTTACCAATGAGCATCTTAGTAATTGTTGCAGGGTTGTCGTCATACTCTCCTAATTACGAGGCACTGGCCAATGAAATGCAATGCCACAGATCACACTGACAGATTGGTTTTTTTTGTTTTCTTTTATGTTTTTTTAAATGATTTTATTATACGTGTGTTTTTTATTTACTTTGTATTATGTTTTGTATATATGTTTCTTTGTGTGTATATAATTTGTACAATAAATTTATTATTTTTAAATTATTTTTATTATTTTTTATTCTTGTTCAATAATAAATATCCTTAGAAATAGCTGGTGCCCGCCGCCCTACCTATATTTTAGAATGCACCCTAGGGTATAAAAAGGTTGGGAACCCCTGGTCTAGGGCTTTCCACCTGGCCCTGGAGGTGCTCTGCTTTCACCTCTGCCCACATGCTGCCTTCTCGCCACCACTCCGCTTCAGGCCTCAGCATAGTCATGGGCCTCCTCAGGAAGCACCCTCCCCGCTAGGTCCTGCATTCTACAGGTTAACATGCTTTCCAAGCTCCCTATATTTTTTCTTTACAGTGCTCATCACAGTGGCAATACTTGTGCTTGGGAAGGTCTCTGTTAAGTATCTGAGTCTCTCCTCTCCCCTCCAGACCGTCAATTCCACAAGGGCAGAGCCTTGCTTAATGATGTGCCTGTGTCTGGTGGCCCAGATCTGGCACCTGGTGGGCACTGTGAATATTCACCAAGTAACAAATAACTACTTTTTTAAAATTCACGTTTAAATCTAGGACAGCAAAACACTGACTCTTAAAACTGAAACCAGGGTGAAGGGGTGGCCTAGAATCAGGGGAGACTAAGATATCAGCAGAGTCTCTTGAGAATTGACATGGTAAAGCTGAGGAAGAGGGGATGCACCACTGGGGGACAGCACGGCAATGGGGAGGTTCTGGGATGGCACAGTCACGGAAACTCAAGTCAGCAATAGAATAAATACCAGGGAAACACAATCAGGAAAGTAAATACCAACTCCTCTACCCAGAATTTCTACTCCTGCATTTCACCTTCTACTCTGCCATCCAGGTTAATAATTAAGAGCACAGGCCCAGAACCAGATCCTCTGGTCAAGTCTTGGGCAGGTCAATGAATGCCTGTGCATCAGGAAAATGGGGATGCAGTAGGATCCAGCTCATTAAGATTTCTGTAAAATGAGCTAATTCACAAATATTGCCAGGCACACAGTAGGCGCTCAATAAAGACTAGCTGTTGCCGTATTATGATCAGTATCATTGCTCTTCACTCCCAACAACTAGTGGGCCATACATGTCCTACCATTTCTGACGCCTAAGCTGTCTTCTCTGTGTTGCTGAGGATTTCAAGTCAACAAAACAGTCCCTCGCCTGCCTCAGGTAATTTATGGTGAGTTCTGACACTTAGAATCAAGTGTTCCAAAATAATATCAATATCAGTCCATCTGAAATGCCAACCATGTTATCTTACTGCACAGAAAAAGGTGCACACAGGTTGCATAAAATTGTACAAGGAGGTTTCCCGCACACATGTTTAATGATGCACTTGATCCCCTTATAATCCCTGCCCCTCCCACTCCCACTGCAATATGGACAAGTAATTTTAATAGGACAGATGTCCAGCATTCCACTTCACGAGCATTTGCCCTGGTGTGAATGTGAGATGGGAGTTGAGCATATGCTATTCCCTCAGGCAGGCTCGGTTCTTCACCATGGAGCAGCTTATCACTGAGCATTCCAGGACACATATTTTTTTTCATACAACAAGGCCTCTAAAGGCAAACCAATTCCTTTGGTAGGTGCTTATCAGAAAAGGAAGAACACATGTTCTGAACCTGGGGGAAGGGGGACAGAAGAGAGACTGGATGTACACAGCTGTACAGAGTGTAGTATAATATTGACTTTTTCTTATCCCCTAATGCCCATTCTCACTTTTTCCTTTAATAATTGAACTCTTACATGGCCAATGTGAGTAATGACTATTTCCCATATTTCCTTGCAGTCAGATGTAGTCATGTGACTAAATTCAGACCAATGGGATGGCAGTGGAAGAGGTGTGTGTACTACTACCTCTGGGTCACCCTCATTGAAGTATGACAGAATCCAGGAGTTTGATTAATTTAGAGGGGGTGAATTACCTCTTTATTTTCACTAACCTCTAACTGACATTCAGCATTTCCTTCAATTATGAACGTTGGCAAACCACAATAGTTTTTACAACACCTATGAATTTCTCACCAATAGAAATCCCAGGTTTGCTTCTTTAAATCATAATACAGTTCTTACAAACATCTCAAAATAGTACTCATGCCCTTTAGTACTTTGAAATTATGTAGTTATTAGGTCTGTCACTGGATTTTGCCATACTGTATCACAAATTTATCTTAGTATTTCAAAAACTAGATTTCAGTACAATTGGTTTACTTTGTAAAATTGTACAAAAAAGTTTCCCCCACACATATTCAACAATGCACTTAATTTAAAACCATGATCATAAGAGGTAGATGTCAAACAGTCCATGGCATACATATTAAGAACTTCTGTTTTATTCTTCAAAAAGTTAAATATTATAAAGCAGGGGTCTCCAAACTACGGCCCGCGGGCCAAAGCCCTCTCATCCGGCCCATGGAGACCTTTTTATCTGAATAAAATAATATTAAATAATTAAAACAACATCTATGTTTTGATTCTTTTTTATTTGGACCTCGAGTGTATAGTCGGCCCCCAAACTGCTGTTTGATAGTTAATGAGGCCCGCGGGCTGAAAAGTTTGGAGACCCCTGTTATAGAGGAAGCCGGGATGGCTCAGTGGGTTAAGTGCTCACTTTGCAGCCCTGGGGACCGAGGATGGAATCCCGGTCTCGGCCAGTGTGGACCCATATGCTGAACTGGGGAGTGCCTCCCATATGGGAGGCCCCCAGCCTAGTTCCTGCCCTGGGCGGCCCCCACCAACCTGTGTGAAACAAAACCATGTTGAAAAAAAACTGATGACATGTAACTATGGAGACTGCTCTGGGCCCTCCCCTTTCTCTCTGTCTCTGTCTCTGTTAAAAACAATAAAATAAATCTTAAAAAAAAAAAAAGTTAAATATAGTTACCCCATGACCCAGGATTTCAACTCTTAAGTATATCTCAAAAAAAACTGAGAAATACGTTTACATAAAAGCTTGTACAGGGGAAGCCAGGATGGCTCAGTGGGTTAAGCGCTCACTTTGAAGCCCCGGGGACTGAGGATCGAATCCTGGCTCTGGCCCGTGTGGACCCATATGCTGAACGGGGAGTTCTCCCAGTTCAGTTCTCTCTCTGTCTCTGTATCTCTATCTCTCTCTCTGTCAAAAACAATAAATAAATAAATAAATAAATAAATAAATAAATAAATAAATAAATAAAATATCTTTAAAAAAAATTTATAAATAAAAAACAAAAACAAACAAAAAAAAACTTGTACACAAATGTTCACAACAGTATCATTCATAATGATCAAAAAGTGGACAAAGGGATGCTGGGATAGCTCAGCAGGCTGAGTGCTTGCCTTGTGAATGTGAGGTCCAGGGATCGAATCCCGCCCTGGACCATGCAAACCCATATGCTGAACTGTGGTACAACTGGTATGGGGCGAAGGTTCTCACCTCCTATGTAAGAGGCCCCCAGTTCAGTTCCCAACCCACGAAGCTTCACATCCACCTGTGTGGAATGAAACTATATCAAAACTAATGATGTACAACTATGGAGACTGCTCTGGGTTCTCCCCCCTTCTCTCTCTCTCTCACTTTCTCTCAAACAATAAAATAAATCTTAAAAAAAAAAAAAAAAAGAAGTGGACACAACTCAAAGGTCCATCAACTGATGGATAAATAAAAAAGTAGTATAGCTATACAATGTAATATTACTCAGCCATAGAGAGGGATGAAGCACTGATACACACTACAGCACGGATAAACCTTGAAAACAGAAGACTAAGTGAAAGAAGCCAGACACAAAAGGCTACATATTGCTTTAGTCAGTTCACACGAATGTTCAGAAGAGGCAAATTCATAGACCGAAAGTAGATTTGTGGTTGCCAGGAGCTGGGGGAGAAAGGAATAGGGAGTGACTGAATTCAGGGTTTCTTTCTAGGGTGATGACAGTATTCTGCAATTAGACTGTGGTGATGGCTGTACAACCTTGTGAGTATACTAAAAAACTACTGAATTGTACACTTTACAAAGGGTACATTTTATGGTATGTGAATTCACTCTCAAGGAGGTGCCCTCTTCTCTCACATCCTCCCTTCCAAAGGGATGGAATGCACACATGGTGATGGTGGGGAATCATTCTGGACCACACAGATAAGGGCAATCATCCCAGGAATGGGGAACAAGATGGCAGGAGCCTGGGTCCCCAACACTCATCAGCCCTGGATGCTCATTCTCAAACTGCTTCATGACAGAGAAATCAACCGAACTCTAATTTACACCACTGCTCTACTGGATCTGTTACAGCAGCCAAACCCATCTATATTCAGCTCACCCCGGACATCTTAAGAGAAGATTAAAGGTGACAGGACCCTATAGCTTTTGTTTTACTTGACAACGGCCAAAGCTAACTCTTCCATGAGAAGCACCCCACATCTCTGAGTGTTCCCCTTGCCTACAGGAGAGGAGGGTTCAGACACCCTGGCTGTCATGCCAGTTTGGAGACTTCTCCACTCTGCACTGAGAGGCTAACTGTGGCTTTAGGAGAGAAAAGAGCGATGCAGACAAAGGCTTCCGACGGCAGGATCCTTGCTGGATGACAGAGACTGAGAACTGTGTTGGCAGTGTGGGACAGACAGTTCCTTGGAGGTATTCAAATAACCAAGTGTTAAACACTTAACCTTAACCTCCCACTCTTTGGCCTCCTTGGATACAAGATGACTAACAGGCTAATTTAAAAATGTGTGTTAATCGCCATACTCTAGTTAATGCTGTGAAGTTTTTATTATTAGGAGATGTATCATCTCAACTGAGCCCAAGACTCCAAAAGGAAGGTCACTTTGGCACTTTTAATACCAACAGGCCCATAAAAATACAGCTGAAGCCTGGATTTCATTTTAATCTATTAGTAAAAATTTCACTTCGAAATTTCACTGCCAGGCTTTAAAAACTTCCGACCAGTCATTGTTCCCTGCTCCAGTTCAATGACAGGCTAACCATAATTTTAAATGAGTAAACCACTCTACTTCTATCACACTCATTTAATAGTTGTTGTTTTTTTTATAAAGCCTGTGGTATGTACTGGGGATGCAATGCAAGGAAAACAATGACAAGTCTGGGCTTGATCTCCCGGGACTTACAGCCCAGTGGGGAAGACAGACATTAAACATGTCAAGGCAACCATAATGTATAATTAAATATTATGATAACTGCACTGAAGGTGTGCCAGGAAATAATAACAAGGGGCCAAGTTTAGACTCAGGACAGTGCAGGAAGGCCTCTTAGAAGACTTAATATTTAAGCTAGGATCTGAGGAATGAAAAGATGACTACTCCAGGACAATCATTTCATGCACAGGGAAGAGCACATCCAAAGGCTTGGAGGTAGTTTGAAAAACGCTTGGCTTGTTTGAGAAACGAAGTGAAAGACTGGCTGGTGAGTAGTGAGTGAGGCTGGCGGGAACTGTACCACTGGGTACCCCGTGGGCTGCAGCAGGATTTCTGAATGTTATTTTAAGTACAGGAGTTATTAGTGGATAATTGTTATTTGTTCCTCACAAAAAAGCACCTTGTTTTCATTCGGGGCCCAAATAGCATCCCCTTTCAGGCCACGAGATGCCACTGAAGCTCCAGTCTAGACCCAGGCCTAACTGCCCGTCAAGGCCTCCGGCCTTCCCCCAGTCACATTGACGGTAATACTGCACATATGAACTACGCTGGTCCCCCCTTAAACACAAAAGGGGGTCTCCTCCTCTCCTTACGCTGGATTTGAGCCTCATAATTGGAGGCTACAGTTCTTGCAATCATATCAGAGAACCACCAATCTGAGGCAGGAACTCTGATAAATATATATTTGGTCTTTGTCCTGGGTTGCTGACACAGAGCTTCTAAAAACCTTGGAATTTCCTGAATGACAGAAGTGATAGGAACATCTTGTGTTGTTCACAACAAGCCCCTTTCAATGATATCTGAGTTTATGCTAAGAAAGTGACTCTTGGCTAAGCGTTTCTTTGATAGCTTCAGGATGGGGGCTGGTCACTAGACATTAACAGATCAAGGAAAGATTAAAGGGTTGCATTTGTCAGCCCTCACTTTCCTTAGCCCTTCAGGAGGGAAGAGGGGCTGGAGAGTGGTCAATGATTTAATCAATCATGTCTGGGTAGTGAAATCTCACAAAACCCTGAACAGCCAGTTTGAAGAGCTTCCAGGCTGGTGAACAGGTGGAGGTGCTGCAAGTGTGGCATGCTCAGAAAGGTCATGGGAACTCTGTACCTTCCCCCCACACTTTGCCCTATGCATCTCTTCCATTGGGTTGTTTCTGAGTTGTATCCTTTATAATAAACTGGTAAATATAAGTAAAGTGTTTTCCTGACTTCAGTGAGCTATTTGAGCAAATTATCAAAGCTGAGGAGGGGGGCACTGGAACTCCCAATTTATAGCCAGCTGATCAGAAGCACAGGTGGCAACCTGGGACTTACAACTGTTGTCTGAAGTGGTGGGCAGTATTGTGTAACTGAGCTCTGTGGGGCCTGCGCTAACTCCAGGTAGCGTTAGAATTGAATGGAGCTGTAAGACACCCAGTTAGTGTCCAGAGAGTTGAAGAAATGGTTAGTATGAGGGAAAAGGTTTCAGAAATGTTATGAGTAAAAACAGCTCAGAGGAAACAACTGAAGAGGTCAAGGAGAAAAATTCAGTATTGGTAATAACATGATGTGAGCTCTGGATCAAGGTGCATCTAAAGCAGATTACTCTTGGACTTCAATTATTTTAAGCCAATTAATTTCTCAATTTCCTTAAGCCAGTTTGGATTGGGTTTTCTGTTACTTGCAACCCAAATTTCCAGACTGCCAGAAGTGGGAAACCACTGAAGAATTTACATATGGGGTATAACATGACTTCCTTTCTATTTCTGGAGAATGGAATGGAGGGAGCAAGAATAGAGGCAGTGAACCAAAAAGAAGGCTACTGAAACAGTTCCAGTGAGAGATGAGGTCACCAGAGCTCATTAACGAGACTGACGTTTAGTGAGCACTTATTATATGACAGGAACTGAGTTGAGTGCTTTATCTGTATGAATTAATAACCTAACAACCCTAGTGTGTGGGTAATATTATCAATGCTATGTTTTTCAGCTATGGGTTGAATTATGACCCTCCGAAATTCATGTGAAGACCTAATCAGTACATCAGAATGTGACCTTATTTGGAGATAGAGTTGTTGCAGACGAAATCAGTAAAGTTAGAATGAGGTTACACTGGAATGGGTGGACCCCTACTGCAAATATGACTGGTGTGTCTACAAGACGGGGAAATTTGGTCATAGACATGCATAAAAGGAGAGCGCCATGTGAAGACGAAGGCAGAGACTGAGGTGGTGCAGTAGAAGCCAAAGAATACCAACCAGCAAACCACCAGGAGCTGGGAGTGAGGCCTGGAACATTTTCCTTCATGGCCTCAGAAAGAATCAACTCTGCCTACATCTTGATCTTGGACTCCTAGCCTCCAGAGCTGTGGGACAATAAATTTCTGTTGTTTAAGCCACCGAGTTTATGGCACTTTGTATGGTGGCCCTAGCAGGAAACTCAGGTAAAGAGTGAGTGGTCACCTGTACCAAATTCCCCTTGGGGAGGCGTATTTCTAACCACTGTACTGTTCCTCTGGCCTTGTGGGAACTGTTCCCCCCACCCCCTACCACCACCAGCACCACCACCTCAGAGTGTAAATAAGTCTGGAGCCCGCCATGTGCCCCTGGTCTCCATCGGTGGCACTGACTTCACCCTCCTCTGCCCCAGTGCCTGGGCAGGTGAGGAAAATAAGAGAAAAGATGCAGAGGTGCAGGACTCTGAGGCAGCCCTGGAGCGGGACAGTCCTGGAAAGTCATCTGAGCAGAAGAAAACACTGGAGGAGGGTGGAGGCGGATCAAAACCACCTCTCCACCCCAGATGGCTGGCACCACACAATCCAGCCTCTCTCTTCCACGGCAGATGGGAGAGCAGAGCTGGCCCCAGACAGGCAATGTGGAGGAGGTGAGCCTCTGGCAGGAGTTATCCAGAAGATATAGGAACAGTCCTGGATCCCAGATCCAGAGTCCATGACCCACCACTCCAGGTCAGCCAAGTGACATTCCTCCAGCCCCCATGAACCATGGCTTCACTGTTCTTCACACGTGGAGGAAAGGGAGCCCTGTCCAAACCTGTCCTTGCCATCATGAGTAAGTCTCTGCAAAGCATCTCTCACTGAGCCCAAGCGAAGTGGTGCATGTGGCTAGCAGGGGCCCATGGCCACTATGGCAAGCTGGGAAGGGCAGAGCCAGTCAGGTCCGTACAATGCTGATTCCTCCTCCTGAGGAACATTTCTTCAAACACATTGGTGTTTCTGGACCAAAGCTGCAGTGGGCAGCATTAAAATCCAAGTGGAACTGACAACCAATTAGCACTTATTTTGGGAAAAACAGTGAGCTGTGGATCACACAGCATGGGGGTTGGGGGGTGAGTCTGTCTGTGTCTAGACCAAATGGTACTAACAGAGGGAGTGCAGAGCTAGCCCAGCACACACCAGGCCATGTGAAAATCAGGCGTTAAATCACAGCTTGCTGCTTGTAATGTACATATTTCCTCAAAGTGCCCACATACAAAGATCAGAAGTGGCCAGGTACTTTCCATGCAGGCAGGAGGTGGCAACATCCAGACATACTGAAAGCCTAGTCAAAAACACTGGACCTCTAACATGACCCGTGAAGAGACAGAGCTGATAATAAAACGACTGAAATGGAATTTGATGTCACCCAACACTTTTGATGACACACATATCAGAACACTTTCCAACTACAATTAAGGATTAATAAATGCAAGAACTGGAGGGTAGTAGAAGAGTTTACTACTGCTGTTTCTCTCAACTTTTCACTGCGGAAGTTATGAAGGAAATTTGAATCCGGATGTTTAAAAAAAAACCCATTAGAAATATAAGAGCTGACAAAATCACAATCACTGTAGGAATCAATCAAAATCGACCCCCCACCCCATCTCTTTTTAGGGGAGTAACAGATAAAATTAGCCAAAACTACGGCTAGAGAAAATCTGAATAACAAAAAAACTAGTAACATAATTTTCAAGGTTTATATAAAACTTTTTACCAGAAAACAGATGAGATTCAATTTTTTTTTTATATCTTTTTATATTTATAGAGAGTAATTATTTTATCTTCAGTGCATATTTATTTCTATTTTACTTTTGACAGATAGAGAGAGAGACAGAGACAGAGACAGCTAGAGAACCGAACTGTGGGAACTCCCCAGTTCAGCATGTGGGTCCTGCCTGGGCCGGAGCCGGGACTCGATCCTCGGTCCTCGTGGCCTCAAAGCAAGCGCTCAACCCGCTGAGCCGTCCCGGCTTTCCCCGAGAGATTCAATTTTATAAAACATTCATGAAAACAGATCCTATGTTAGAAAAAAAAAACACAAAAAACCAAAAACTCAAATTCTCCAAAAAGGAATCTTTCCTATCACATAATACTCTGACTCTAATGCATTTAAACTAGAAATGAAGAACAATTTTGGAAAAGGACAAAGTGAAACCTAACTCAATGCTTCTCAATCTCAGCTGCATGTCACAATTACCTGGGAAGTGAGTTTAACATATCCTAGATGCCCAGATCTCACCCCCAGAGTCTGACTTTACTATAATGGCCATCTTATTTTTCAA
>PVKE010011550.1:10867-40100 GCA_004027555.1 Craseonycteris thonglongyai
AAAAAAAAAAAAAAAAACGAGACCTCATGCTCTAATTCTATATATTTAGAATTTATTCATAATCTAAAGTAAAATGTAAAAAGTAAGCAAAAACAAAAAACAAAAAAACTGTTTCAAGTTTCCCAGTAGATCAGAATGTGCAGTTAGGGTTATGTAAAGGGTGTCCCAAAATTCATGCAAGATTTGAATTTTGCGTCATTTGTGCGGTAAAGTGTTGCCAATGAAAAAAAAGAAAGCGTGACAGCTGACAGTTCAGGGTTGTTAAAAATGGAGCGCTACACGAAAAAACAACATGTTTTCATTGTTGAGCAATAAAAATTTACAATTTTTAATTATAAACCTGTGTTTTCTATCAAAATTACTTCTTGCGTGGATTTTGGGACACACTTTATTTAAAATTCATAAATTTGTAAATACTTCGGGTATGTCTTAAAGAGAAAATCGACAGTTAAAACTGAAAGCCAGAACTCTGGAATGGAGAAATGAGGAGCTCAGAAAATTCCTTCTATGAACTATCAGCAGTAAAACTGATATACAAGGTTATATGCAAGCTCGGGGGAGACTAGAGAGCATCCACACATCCCTGGCTGAACAGGAGGCCTCAAGAGTGTGCAAAGAAGACACCAGATGGCCAGGCAGAAAGCAATGGCTGAGGCAGATTCATAAACTGCTTGAACTTTGAAAATAATCCCAGCCCACACACAGATCCAATGGCAAAAAGTGGAAGCCTTATTGGCTCAAATTTTTAGCACAATCTCTGATCAAGCATTCACTAACCACTAAATCATAGTGAACCAAGGGCAACCCCTAGTAACTTACACTTAAAATTAAGATTTTATTTTTAAGGGCAGAGTTATCAATCTCCGTACAAGACTCCAAAGAATTGGCCCAGGCAAGTCATTAAACAAACAAACAATACAAAATAAACGAAACAACTTTTAAAAAAAGCAACAACATAAAATGGCTGGAGGGAGGGAGGGAGGGAGGGGGCAAAATCGAGAGCCGCTACAATCTACAACAGCTGTCGGCACACACACAATGTGAAAAATAGAGGCATTTATGGCTGGAGTTTTTCTGAACAGCCCTTGTATCATCTAAAGTGTGCTGTTTTCAACAACAAACATTTGTGACACACAAAGAAGAAGTAAAATGTGGCCCACACTCAGGAAAAGAAGCAGTTAATAAAAATTATCTTTGAAAGAGCCCAGAAGTGGAACCCAGCAGACAAAAACTTCAAATAGGTACTACAAATATGTTCACAAACTAAAGAAAATTGTGTTTAAAGAATTAAAGTAGAAACAATAAAGAAATTAAAAAAAAAATGTTTAAGGTAATTCTTAAGTTAAAAATTATAATAACTGGGGATGCTGGAATGGCTCAAAGGGTTGAGTACTTGCCTTGCAATTCCAAGGTCTGGGGATGGAATCCCAGCCCCAGCCCATGCAAACCTATATGCTGAACTGTGGTGTGCAACTGGTAACCCTCAGGATAGCAACAAAGGTTCTCGCCTCCCATGCGGGAGGGCCCCCAGTTCAGTCCCCACATCCACCTATGTGGAATAAAACTATGTCAAGAAACTGATGATGTACAACTATGCAGACTGCTCTGGGCCCTCTTCCATTCTGTCTCTCTCTTTGACCTTCTCTCAAACAATAAATCTGTTAAAAAATTACAATAACCAAAATTTTCAAAATTCACTAGAAGGGTTCAACATCAGATTTGAAATGGCAGAAGAAAGAATCAATAAGTTTAAAGATAGATCAAAAGAAGTTATCCAATCTGAAACATAAGAAAAAAAGTGAATAAAAATAAATAGACACTTAAGAGACATGCCAAGGTTATCAACATAAGCAGGTAAGTCCTGAAGGAGAGGAGAAAGGACAGAAAAAATAATATGAATAAATAACAGCCAAAGTCATCCTAGATTTGATGAAAAACACTAGTCTACATGTCCAAAAGTCCAACAAACTTGACATAAGATAAAAAGAGATCCACACTTAGACACTTAGATATAATATAGTCAACTTGTTGAAAGACAAAGACATGGAAGAAATCTTTAAAGTAGGAAGAGAAAAACAGCTTATTATGCACAAGGAGTATCATCAATGCAATCAACAGCTTTTCCCTCACCAAAACCACTGGAGTCCAAAAGGCATCAGGATAACATATTCCAAATGCTGTGTGTGTGTGTGTGTGGGGGGGGGTGGGGGCGGGGGTCCTATCAAACAAGGATTCTATATCCAGCAAAACTATCCTTCAAAACTCAAGCTGAAATAAAGGCATGCCCAAGGACTAAGAGAATTCATTGTTTCCAGATTTGATTTGCAAGGAATATTATATGAAGTCCTTTAGGCTAGAAGGACCTACGGAATTTGTGATTCCTTATGTTACCATATAGTAATGCTAACTACAAGAAGAAATAAAGAAAAGCAGAAAAGGTAAATATAAAAGACAAATTTGGTTTCTTTTTCTTCTCTTTACTAATTTAAAATATGTAAGAATTCATGAAACAATTACAAAACTGTACAATGGGGCTTGTAACATAAAAAAATGTTTGGCAGTTATAACAAAAAAGGGAGAAGGAAATAGAGCTATAGAACAGTTCCCATAATTAACAGTAATTAAATTTTAGTGTTAATCTGAAGTAGATGGTGATAAATTAATATATATATTGTAATCCCTAGAGACCCACCAAGGCAAGAACAAGAAAAAAGTTTTATTTATTTATTTTTATTGTTAAATTTATTGGGGTGACAGTGGTTGTTAAAAATTACATAGGTTACAAGTATACAATTCTACACTACATCTTCTATGTATTGCAATGTGCTCACCACCCAGACTCAGTTCTCTTTCCATCACCATATATTCAATGAACCCTCCCTACTCCCCAAAGTCCCGTTACCCTGGCCTAAGGTAACCACTAAAATATTGCCTATGTCCATGAATTTTTGTTTCTTTGTTATTTTCAGTTTCATATTATACCTATAAGTCATATGGTTCTTAATATTTTCAGTCTGACTTATACTATTTAACATAAGGATCTCAAGGTCAATCCATGTTATCATAAACAGCTGTATTTCATCTTTTTTTAATCACTGAGTAGTATTCCATTCTGCAAATGTACCACAACTTCTTTACCCAGTCATCTATCAAAGAGCACTTTGGTTGTTTCCATGACTTGGCCACCATGAACAGTGCTGCGATGAACACTGGGGTACAAAATATCTTTGTGAACTAAAGTTTTCAAGTTTTTAGGTAGATACCAAGAAGAGAGATTGCTAGGTCATATGTATGATAATTACTTTCTTAATTTTTGGAGGACCCTCCATACTGCCTTCCATAGTGGTTGTACCAATTTACATTCCCACCAACAATGTATGAGTATTCCTCTCATGCACAGCCTCTCCAGCACCTGTTATTCTTGTCTTGTTGATTACAGCCAATCCAACAGGTGTGAGGTGGTATCTCATTGTGGTTTTAATTTGCATTTCACTAATAGCTAGTGAAGCTGAGCATGGAGAAGTGTTTGTTCAGGTCTTCTGTACACTTTTCAGCTGGATTGTTTTGTTTTTTTGTTGTTGAATGGTATGAGTTCTTTATATATTTTAGGTATCAGCCCCTTATCAGAAGCATTGTTTGCAAATATTTTCTCCCATTTGGATGGCTGCCTCTTTGCTTTGTTGATGGTTTCCTTTGTTGTGCAGAAGATTTTTAGTTTGATATAGTCCCATTCATTTATTTTTGCTTTTACTTCCCTTGCCTTCCAGACTAAGTTCATAAAGTCCTCCCTTAACCCAAGGTCTATAAGTTTAATACCTATGTTTGCTTCTATGCAGTTTATTGTTTTTGGTCTTATGTGGAAGTCTTCGATTTGAGTTAAATTTGGTATATGGTTACAGTTCACAGTCCAGATTCATTCTTTTGCATGTGGTTTTCCAACTTCCCCAGCACCATTTACTAAAGAGGCTTTCTTTTCACCATTGTATAGTTTTCACTCCTTCATCAAAAATCATCTGTCCATATATTTGGGGGGTTATTTCTGGGTTTTTGGTTCTCTTCCATTAGTCTGTATGTCTATTTTTGTGCCAATACCAAGCTATTTTGATTAATGATGTTTTGTAGTACACAGACTGAAGCCAGGGAGCATGATGTTTCCAGCCTTATTCTTTTTTTATAGGATAGTTTTGGTGACTCCAGGTCTTCTGTGGTTCCATATGAATCTGAGGATTTTTAAAATCTATTTCTTGAAAGAATGTATATGGAATTTTTATGGGAATTACATTAAACCCGTATATTGCTTTGAGTAAAAGGGCCATTTTAACTATATTGATTCTTCCAATCCATGAACACAGAGTATCTTTCCATTTCTTTGTATCTTCTTCAATTTCTTTTAATAGTGTCATAGTTTTCCATGTATAAGTCTTTCACATTCTTTAAGTATATTCCTAGATATTTTATTCTTTTTGTTGTGATTGCAAAAGGTACTGTTTTCTCATTTCTTTTTCTGAAGTTTTGTTGTCCATATATAAAAATGCCATGGATTTTTGTACACTGATTTGTATACTACAACTTTATATTACTCATTTATTATTTCTAATAGTTTTCTGGTGGAGTCTTTAGGGTTTTCTATATAAAGCATCATGTCATCTGTAAAAAGTGACGTTTAACTTCACTCCCAATTTGGATGCTTTTTATTTCTTTCTCTGGCCTGACTGCTCTGGCTAGAACTTCCAGCACTACGTTGAATAGCAGTGGTGACAAGGGACATCCCTAGCTTGTTCCTGATTTCTGAAGCAAAGGTTTCAGTTTTTCCCCATTCAGCATACTTGCTGAGGATCTCTCATCTATGGCCTGTATTATGTTGAGGTACTTTCCTTCGATAGCCATTTTGCTAAGTATTTTGATCATAAATGGATGTTGCATCTTGTCTTATCACATGCTTTTTCTGCATCAATTGACATAATCATATGATTATTATCTTTTGTTTAAGGGGTGTATCACATTGATCGATTTGCATATGTTGGATCATCATTGTACCACTGGGATGAATCCCACTTGATCGTGGTGTATAATCTTTTTAACGCATTGTTGTTTTCTATTTGCTAGTATTTTGTTTAAGATTTTTGCATCAGTGTTTATCAGAAATACTGGTCTAGAGTTTTCTTCTTTAGTGTTGTCCTTACCAGGCTTTGGTATTAGGGTAATGTTGGCCTCACACAATGAAATGGTAAGTATTGCTGCCTCTTCTTTAATTTTTATTTTATTTTATTTTTTAAGATTTTTTTTTTTTAATTTGGTTTTTTTTTTTTTGAGAGAGAGAGATACAGAGACAGACACAGAGAGAACTGAACTGGGGGAGCTCCCAGTTCAGCACATGGTTCTGCACGGGCCGGGGCCGGGATTCGATTCCCCGGTCCCCGGCACTGCAAAGTGAGCACTTAACCCACTGAGCCATCCCGGCTTCCCCTTCTTTAATTTTTTAGAAGCGTTTGAGGAGGACAGGTGTTAGTTCCTCCTTGAATTCCTGGTAAAACTTGTGAGACCATTTGGTCCTGGATTCTTATTTGGGGGAAAGTTCTGGGTGATTGTTTCAATTTTCTTACTGTTGGTTTGTCTGTTTAGATTACCCAGTTCTTCTTGATTCAGTCTAAGTAGACTATATGTTTCTAGAAACTTGTCCATTTCTTCTAAGTTGCAAAACTTGGTGGCATACAGCCCTTCACAGTATTCTTATATGATCCTTTATATTTCTGTGGTATCAGTTGTAATTTTCCCTCTTTCATTTTCAATTTGGATTAATTGTGTCTTTTCACCTTTTCCCTTGGTGAGCCTATCCAAGGGGTTGTCAACTTTATTAATTTTTTCAAAGAATGAGTGCTTTGCTGCATTAATTTTTTCTATTGTTTTTCTGTTCTCTATTTCATTTAGTTCTGCTCTAATTTTTATTATTTCCTTCCTCTGCTTACTTTGGAAGTCTTTTGTTCTTTTTCTAATTCTTTAAGATCTGATATTAGGCTGTTTACTTGTGATTTTTCTTGTTTCTTGAGATACTCCTATAGTGATATAAATTTCCCTCTTATTACTGCTTTTACTGCATCCCAGTAATATTTTTTTTAAGACTTATTTTATTGATTTTTGACATAGAGAAACAGAGACAGAGAAAGACAGAGAGAAAGGGCAGGGCCCAGAGCAGTCTCCATAGTTGACATTAGTTTTCCATATAGTTTTACTTCACAGGTGGGCACAGGGCTGCGCAGGGCAGGAACTGGGCCGGGAGCCTCCCACATAGGCCCCGGCAAGAAATGAACTGGGGCACACCCCAGTTCAGCATGTGGGTCCGCATGGGTTGGGGCCAGGATTCGATCCTCAGTCCTCGGGGCTTCAAAGTGAGCGCTTTACCCGCTGAGCCATCCCAGCTTTCCCTACCCCAGTAATTTTGATATGCTGTGTTTTCATTGCCATTCAATTTCTATGTATTTTTAATCTTTTCTTATATTTCTTCTTTGATCCAGTCATTTTTTTAATAACATGGTGATTAACCTCCATGTATATGTGGTTTTTCCTTCTTTCTTTTTGTAGTTGATTTCCAATTTCAAAGCTTTGTTATCAGAGAATACACTTTGTATGATTTCAATCACATCTTAAATTTGCTGAAACTAACTTTGTAGCCCAGCATATGGTTTATCCTTGAGAATGTTCCATGAGCACCAGAAAAGAATGTATAGTCATATGTTGTAGGATGAAGTATCCTATAAATGTCAACTATGTCCAATTGTTGTAATCTATCATTTAAAGCTGATATTTCCTTATTTTCTGTTTGGATAATATGTCCATGGCTGTCAAGGGGGTGTTTAAGTCCCCTATTATAATTGTTTTTATCAGTTTCTCCTTTTAGATCTGTCAGTAGTTGCTTTGTAAATTTTGGTGCTTCTTGGTTGGGGCATATGTATTAATGAGTGTTATGACTTTTTGTTTTATTGTCCCCTTTATCATTATAAAACATCCATCTTTGTCTCTTATTACCTTTTTGATCCTGAAGTCTGTTTTGTTAGATATAAATATGGTTACACCCGCTTTTCTCTGGATGCCATTTGATTGTAGTATTTTTTTCCACCCTTTCACTTTTGAGTTTGTATCTGTTCTTATGGCTGAGGAGTGTCTCCTGGAGGCTGGGGTTTTGTTTTTTAATCCAGTTTGCTACTCTGTGTCTTTTTATTGGTCAGTTTAGTCCATTTAAATTTAGGGTGATGATTGATACATGAGGATTTCCTATAGCCATTTTATCTTTTGTTTTCTGGTAGCTCTTTTTTCTATTACTTCTTAGCTTTTTTTCGGTCAGTTATTTTAGTTTGATGGTGTTTATGATTTTTTCCTGTTTTCTGTTATTTTTGTTGTTGTTGTTGTTATATGTCCCAGTTCTAAATTCTTTTTGGGTGGTTACCATGAAGTTTATGTTAAAGAAAGTTTCACATATGCAGTGGTCCCTTTTCTTAAGGATAATTGTTATCTCCATTCTCTTTGAAAGTTTAAACCTTTACTTCCTCCCTTTTTATATTTTTGTTGTCCCAGTTTATCCCTATTTTTTCTTTTGTTTCCAGTCCAATAACCTCCTTTAAAAAATATCAACCTTGTGCTGCAGAATTTCTTCAGCTTCTGTATGTCTGAAAAGGTCTTTAGTTCTCTTTCATATCTAAAGGATAACTTTGCTGGGTAGATGATTCTTGGCTGGTAATCACTCTCCTTCAATATTCTGAATACTTGATTCCATTCCCTTCTGACTTGTAGAGTTTCTGTTGAGAAATCTGATGACAGTCTTATGGGTTTTACAGGTTATGGTGTTCTTTTTTCTGGCTGCCTTGAGGATTTCTTCTTTGTCTTTGACCTTTGACCTCTTCAGTATAATATGCCTTGGAGAAGGTCTTCTAAGATTCAAGTAGCTAGGGGTTCTGTTTCCTCCTTAAATCTGAGGTTCCAGTTCTTTCCATAGATTTGGGAAGTTTTCATCTACTATTTGTCTAAGCAAATTCTCTGTGCCCATCCTATGCTCTGCTCCCTGTAAGATTAGGAACATGGCAAAAGTGTCCACTGTCACCATTTCTATTTAGTATTGTATTACAGGTTCTCATTAATAAATATGGGGGAAAAAAACTTTTTAAAGACAATCAACTCTTCCCATAAGTGGCCTGAGGCAACCTATGAAATTGGTTCGCTATTCACTTGACCCAGAAAACCCCACAAAATCATGGAAATCAAGAAGTTCAAATCTGGGGAAGCCGGGATGGCTCAGTGGGTTAGGCACTCACTTTGCAGCCCTGGGGACTGAGGATCGAATCCCGGCCCTGGCCCGTGTGGATCCATATGCTGAACTGGGGAGTGCCCCCAGCTCAGTTCTCACCGGGGTGAGATCCTGGCCCAGTTCCTGCCCTGTGCAGCCCCGCTCCCACCTGTGGAATGAAACTATGTGGAAAAACCAATGATGTGCAACTATGGAGACTGTTCTGGGCCCTCCCCCTTCTCTCTGTCTCTGATTCTGTATCTCTCTCTCTCTCTGTCAAAAACAATAAATAAATCTTAAAAAAAAAAAAAAAAAGAAGTTCAAATCTTAATGATCACTATAAGAATGCTCATGAAACTACCCAGGCCATTACGTGTATGCATATCTGAAAAGCCACCAAATATCTACAAGGTCTCACTTTACAGAAGCAATGAATGCCACTCCGTGGAGTTGGTAGGTGTGCCCAGGCCAAACAACAGAGCTGGATGCAAGGTCAGTAGCACAAAAAAGATTGCTGTGAATTACTGCTGCATGAGCTTAAAAAATGCACAGTAATGCTGAACTTAAGAGTTTAGATGTACATTCTCTGGTCACTGAGCATAGTCAGTGAACAAAGCTCCCTAGATGCAGCATAGTGGACTGAACCCCTATGTGAGCGCTCCCTGCCACATTCAGATGGTCCTGATTGAAAAAGAGCAGACTATTCCTAAACCAGAAGAGGAGGCTGCACAGAAGAAAAAGATGTCCCAGAAGAAATTGAGAATACAAAAACTTATGTCTGGGAGTAAATTCAGCATTAAATTAATAAAAGTAAAATAATAATAATAATAATAAAGGCAGTCAAGATTGGAAAGGAAAGAGTAAAACTATTCCTATTTGCAGATAATATGGTCTTGTATATAGAAAACTTTAAGGAATGCACATGTTATTGTACACATACACACAAAGAAAGAACTATACATGAGTTCTGGATACAAAAATCAATTGTATTTTTATATCCTAGCAATGACAACCAAAAAATGAAATTAAAAAAACAATTTCATGGGACGCCGAGATAGCTCAACAGGTTGACTGCCTGCCTTGCAACCATGAGGTCTAGAAATCGAATCCCAGCCCAGCCTGTGCAAACCAATATGCTGAACTGTGGCTCAGTTGGTAACCACCAGATGGTAGCAAAGGTTCTTGCCTCCCATGCAGGAGGCCGCCAGTTTGGTTCCTGCCCCACGCAGCCCCGTATCCACCTGTGTGGAATAAAACCATGTCACAACTAATGATGTACAACTATGGAGACTGCTCTGGACCCTCCTCCCTTCTCTCACCTTCTTTCAAACAATAAAATAAATGTTTCAGAAAAAGAAAATAATTTCATTCATGATAGCATTAAAAAGAATAAAACTCATAGGAATACATTTAAGAAAAACTGTAAGGCTTTCACACTGTAAAGTACATAAAATAAACCTGCTAAGAGAAATAAAAGAATATCTAAATAAATGAAGGCGCATTCCATGTTCACAGACTAGAAGACTACTATTAATATGGCAATTCTCATCAAACTGATATATAGAGTAACATAAGCTCTTTCAAATCCCAGTAGGTTTTTGTGCAGAAATTTACAAGGTGAGCCCAAAACAAAAGGCAATGCAAAGGAACCATAATAACCAAAAAAATTCTGAAAATAAAGAACAAAATAAGGACTTATGCTTCTGGATTTCTAAACTAACTATACAACTAAAATAATGAAGACAGTGTGGTACTAGCAATAGGACAGACATTTATATCAATAGATCAGAACTGAGAATCCAAAAATACACCCTTACATTAATAGTCAACTGTTCAACCAAAGTGCTAACACATTCAATAAGGTAATATGGTCTTTTTTCAACAAACAGTGCTGTAACAATTGCACAGTCACATGCAAAAGATCAACTTAAATCCTTACCTCACATAAATGCACAAAAATCATGTCAAAATGGATTACAGACTTAGAGGTAAGAGATAAAAGTATGAATCTTCTAGGAGAAAATATAAGAAAAAAACCTTTCTGGATCAGGCAAAAAGTTCTTAAGACACGACAACAAAAGCAGGATCCATAAAAGAATAAATTGATAAAAAAGATTTCACCAAAATGGAAAGCTTTTGTACTTCAAAAGACATTAAGAAAATAAAAAGACAAGGCACAAACTGGGAGAAATATGTGTAAATTATATATCTGATGAGTGACTGTCATCCAGACATACAAAGAATTCTTACAACTCAGTCAAGAGGACAAAATTAAGAAATAAGCAAAAGATGTCTCTATATTTCACCAAAGATATACAAATGGTCAATAAACACAAAAAGATGATCAGCATCAATAATTAGGGAAATATGAATAAAAACCACTAGGTATCACTGCACACACAATGGGATGATTATAACAAGTGCTGGTGAGGATATGAAAAAATGAAACCCTCAATATAGTGCTAATGGGACTGTAAAATGGTACAGCCACTTTGGAAAACAATTGGCAATTTCTTAAAAACATTAGAGTTACCAAATGACCCAGAAATTCCACTCCTAGGTAGAAATGGAAGAATATGTCCATACAAAACTTGTACATGAATGTACATAAAAGCATTACTCATAATAGCCCAACACTGGAAACAATCCAAATACAGGCATACCTCATTTTATTGTGTGTCACTTTATTGCACTTTATAGGTGTTGCATTTTTTTTTACCAATGAAGGCAAGACCCCCCACCAGCAATAGAATGACAACTCACTTTATTGCGGTGATCTGGAAGCAAACCCACAATAGCTCCAAGGTATGCCTATATCCATCAATTGGCGAATAAATGTGCCATAACCATACAATAGAATATTATTTAGCAATAAAAGGAATGAATTACTAATATACACTATAATATAGAGGACCTAAAAAACATTATGCTAATGACAGAAGCCTGATCTGCAAAAAGTTGTATCTAAACAAAGGTGTTCAAAATTTGCTAATCCTTTAGTAATGACTTGTGAGAAATGGCTTACCAAAACCTATAGGGAGGGCATGGAAGGAATGAATGGGATGTTGGGAGAAAAGTGGCTAGGTGATTGTATTTTATTTTTTGAATTTTGTGAGAGTTTTATTTGAGCCCAAGCTGATGACAACTGCCATGAAGCAAGATCTCAAATGCTCCCAGTAATTTTAAATTTACCCCATATAGGATATTTCAGGACCATGTAATGAAACCATGTTGGTGATAACAAGAGTAACAACACACATATGACTATGTACAACGCAGGTTCCA
Organism: Craseonycteris thonglongyai; assembly: GCA_004027555.1. NCBI lineage: Eukaryota > Metazoa > Chordata > Mammalia > Chiroptera > Craseonycteridae > Craseonycteris > Craseonycteris thonglongyai. Next base: position 22,428 of record PVKE010011550.1, read on the forward strand.
GACTCACCCCTTCCATGCATGAACATCAAATCCCCATGTCCAAGTTCACCACTATAGCCACTCTTGGGGGGGGGGGGGACGACTGAGACTGGAACCCAGACTAGCACCTAAGTCACCAAGCTCATCCACTAGCTCCCACTGCAATTTGCAGGATAAGGTAATAACCACTTACTCTCCTATAATCGTCAACCATAACAAAACAGCACTTAGATTTCCTACTTTCAATGTGACATAGTGCTATTGCTTCAAAATTTATCTTATTTAAACCTCATGGCAACTGTGGTAGACAATGATGTTCTCATCTAAGTTTTGATTAACCTTTCAGGCACAGGTAGAGCTATACTTCTCTACCACCCTGAAGTTAGCTATGGCCATGAGACTGACATTAACCCTATGGGACCACTTGAGAACTGATGTTTAATCCCCGATCTCCCCCTAATTGTATGAGTGAACCTGTTCCTAATGCTGGATCCTGGGTCCTGAATAATGATAATGTAAAGCAGAAAACACGACTGACCCATGAGGATATGTGGTATTAATGCTAAATAAATCTGTAGTCTTTTAAGCCACTGAAAGGGTTATTTATTACAGCAGCATAACCTAACCTTTTCACTAGGAAATTAACTGAGGCTCAGATAAGTTAAATGACTTACTCAAGGACACACAGTTGAAAGGTGGCAGAGGGGGAAGCCAGGATGGCTCAGCAGGTTAAGTACTAACTTTGCAGTCCCAAGGACTAAGGATCGAATCCAGGCCCTGGCCTGTATGGACCCATATGCTGAACTGGGGTGTGCTTCCAATGCTGGGAGGCCCCCAGTTCGGCTCTCGCCCTTCCACCCACCTCCCATTCGGCCCCTGGCTTAAGGGGGCGTACCTCCCATGTGGGAGGCCCCCAGCCTAGTTTCCACCCTGCTCAGCCCCCACCCACACCTGTGTGGAACCATGTCGAAAAACTGATGACGTACAACTATGGAGAGTGCTCTGGGCCCTCCCCCTTCTGTGTGTCTCTTTCTCTCTGTGTCTCTTCCTCTCTGTGTCTCTTTCTCTCTCTGTCAAAAACAATAAAATAAATCTTTAAAAAAAAAAAAGGTGGCAGAGGTGGGATTAGAGTTTAGGTCTAATTCCAGGGCTATTAAATTCTGTTAATTCAATCACTATCCTGCTTCTCTCTAATTCACTCAACAAACATTTTCTGAATGACTACATTATTAGCCACTGTTAATTCTGCAGGGAAAGCAGTGTTAATAGAGTTCAACAAACACCCCATCAATAATAAGAACTTACATTTATTGAGGGGTTATTATAGGCCAGGTGTCACTTCAAAGAATGTCTTCCATGTTAACACTATTTCCCCAGTAAAATGCTTCTGGTTTTTTTTTAAGATTTATTTTTATTATTTTTTGAGAGAGAGAGACAGACAGACAGAGACAGCCAGAGAGAGACAGAGAGAAGGGGGAGGGCACAGAGCAGTCTCCATAGTTGACATTAGTTTTCTATATAGTTTCACTCCACAGGTGGATGCAGGGCTGCACAGGGCAGGGACTGGGCTGGTAGCCTCCCGCATAGGCCCTGGCAAGAACTGAACTGGCGGCACACCCCAGTTCAGCATATGGGTCTGCCTGGGCCGGGCCCAGGATTCAATCCTCAGGCCTCAGGGCTGTGAAGTGAGCACGTAACCTGCTGAGCCATCCCAGCTTCCCTGCTTCTGTTTTTTAATACCCAACTTCATGGACTGTATTTATATAGTTTTTAATGTGTTTTCACCTCATTTCTTCTTGGGGAAATTTTATGCTCTCAAAATTCATTACAACATTTTTAACAAAACGATGAGCAGGAAAAGTCTCAAGGTTACACAAACAAGTCAGAACCATGTGTGCTCATGAAAACAGCTGACCAAGTTCAACAGAGGTGACACAAGTTTGAGATGTTGACTAGAGGGGATCTGTGGTGTTAAGACACATGTGGCAGTTGTTTTACAGCCTCTGTATTAATTGTTTAGTGATTAGGAAATGGTGTTTTGAGCATTTTACATTTGTTACTTATCTCTAGGAGACGGGCTGGCCAAAGCCGGCTGGGCCAATGAGACATGAGGAAAGACCTGGGGTCTTCAGTAGACAGGTGCCCAGCTTCCTACTCCTTTAGACACTGTTCTGTCTGGCCAGTGCACCCGGGGCTGCCAGAGTGCTCCCAGGAACAGGCTAGGGTTGCACACTGCTGGAGGAAGTCTACAGAGCCAGGAGGAGAAAATGGGAGTGCAATGATGGTACTGGTGAGCCAGTCTGCCATTTCTGTAGCCTTGCCTACCTCTGGAGTTCCTGCTCTATAAGATAAAAAAACAGCCAGATTCTCTACATTTCACACTGAGATGTGCTTATCCCCATGGGTTTATGGAGACTTGCAATGGATCCAAGAGCACAGATGTTTTTAAGGGAGACTGTGTTCAGATCTTCAACTTCCACAAATATTCCTCTTCCTAAAATGGATCTGTCTATGATCCAGTCTGCCCTCTCCACTGCCCATTTCCCACTGTATAACTAACCTCCCACCTCTTCCCAAGAAGGACTTCAAAATATAGTTTTGGGGAAGAAGTTTTTAATGAATAATAAAGCTCCTTAAAGCCCCTAGTCTTGCACCTTCCTATTAAGTATAAAAGTTGGCTTTAAAAACAGGATGTTCAAGCCCATGCTGGGCTCCCCTAAATTCAGAACAGTCAAAGCAGTATAGATTTGTTGCCCTGATTTGGTTAAGTAAAATGTTTTGCAAGCTACCCAATCTTTTGAAATCCACCAGAAAAAAAAATTGCAGAAAAAAAATTAATGTGATTTTTTTTTTTCAGATTTTGTGGACTTTATTTTATTGTTAACCATAGCGTAAAATACTTATTTCAACTGCAGTCCATCTTTACCTTACCTCATCTTACAAAATATGTACTGTTTTCTTTCTCCCACAAATAAAAAATATTTAAAGATGCCATATAATTATTACAGATGTTAGTTTTATAATGTATACAGAGGTGAGGTTTATAAAAATTCTTTTGAGGGGACACAAACAAAAATATTTTAAGGTGGTCAGCTTAAACTTGAATAATCCTGGCTAACTCACACCCTAAAGCCTGATGGCTGAGCTATAGGAACTCAAGAAAGGGCAATGAATCGTGGGGGCAAAAGGACTTCAGACTATGGCAAAGTCGCATGTGCCTGGGGTTGGAGCCAACAGGACAGTCAATTGGGTTTCACATTCCCTTCTTCCCAGCCCTCTGGGACTCAAAAGCAAAGCTGCTACAAGACAGTATTTAAAAAGGGATTTTCTAGCTCAATGATCCACGTATGTACATATACACAGGTGCGTGCGTGCGTGCAAAGCTTTCACTATCATTTACCTCAAACTAAATCAGTAAACAATTCCACTATCAAAATTCTTTAAGAGCAGACTTTGTTGCAAATCTGAAGCAACATTTCAGCACAAACTATTTCTAGCTCTTTCCAAACTTGTTTAAGGGGCTAAACACTGGTAAAACCATTATACGGTACTAATAAAACTCACATATCTAACCAGATTTCTCCTAAACCATGATGCAGTATGCACAGCGGGGTAACAGGCAGGAAAGAAATGATTTTCCAAAGATCTAGATTCAAATTCTACTCTCATTAGAGAAAGACCCCGGGCCCCCTCTGCGGGTAGGGGTCTTAGGCTGGCATGATCCTTGCACTTTATTAGAGTGGTTCTCAATCTCTGAAGTGCATCCAATCACCCAGGATATTGCTCAAAATTCAGAAACCCAGGCCCCACTGCCCCAGGCCCAGCAGTTTGGGGCAAAGTATCTGTATTTTTAACAAATTCCCCAAGCAAGTCTGTTGTTCACTTAAGTCTGCAAACCAGCACTCGGAAAAGTCTAGCAAAGTGGTTCTGAAACACCTGATCCATATAAATCGTTTGTGGCGAATTTTGAAGATACAGATTCTAGGATCCACTAAAATTACTGCATTATAGATGGTCCCAGACTTACAATGGTTCAAGTTACTACTTTTTTACTTTATAATGGTGTGAAAGCAGTAAGCACTCACCAGAAACCACACTTCGAATTTTGATGTTTTTCTGGGCTAATGATATGTGGTATGACACTCTCATGTTGCTGGGCAGTGGCAGAGAGCCACAGTTCCCAGTCAGCCATGTGCTCATGAGGTTAAACAACAGATATGGTACAACAGATATGGTACAGCAGAGGTCCCCAACCTTTTTGGCACCAGGGACCAGTTTCATGGAAGACAATTTCTCCATGGACCGAGGAGGGTGTGGGAGATGGTTTCGGGATGATTCAAACGCCAGATGCAGCTTTGATAGGAGTCTACAAGCAATTGATTTATTATGGTCTCTGTGCAGTCAAACCTCTCTGGTAATGTTAATCTGTATTTGCAGCCGCTCCCCAACACTAGCATCACCGCCTCAGCTCCACTTCAGATCATAAGGCATTATTAGATTCTCTTAAGAAACATGCAACCCAGATCCCATGCATGCACAGTTCACAACAGAGTTCATACTCCTATGACAATCTAATGATACTGCTGATCTGACAGGAGGAAGAGGAGCTCAGGCGGTAATGTGAGTAATGGGGAGCAGCTGTAAATACAAAGCTACATGCGCTCTCCTGCCACTTACCTCCTGCTGTGTGTATTGGTCTGTTGGTCTGGGGTTGGACACCCCTGCTCGACAGTGTGCTGTATTGCCAGCATTTTTTGGATATTGTGTTCTGTGTTCTCGCATCCCATATCATGTCTACAAAAAGCCCAATTGTGTCTCCTGCTTCTGGTGAGGAGAAAAGAAAGGCAAAGTCTCTTAAGATGAAATTCAAGATAATCGCCCAACTGTAGGCTAATGTAAGTATCCGAGCACGTTTAAGATAGGTGAGGCTGGGAAAGCTGGGATGGCTCAGCGGGTTAAGCGCTCGCTTTGAAGCCCCGGGGACCAGGGATCAAGTCCCGGCCCCGGCCCATGCGGACCCACATGCCCTGTGCAGCCCTGTGCCCGCCTGTGGAGTGAAACTATATGGAAAACTAATGTCAACTATGGAGACTGCTCTGGGCCCTCCCCCTTCTCTCTGTCTCTGTCAAAAATCAATAGAATAAGTCTTAAAAAAAAAAAAAAAGATAGATGAGGCTAAGCTATGATGTTCAGTAAATTAAGTGTATTAAACGCATTTTTTACTTACAAAATTTTCTACTTACTACGGGTTTATCGGGATGTAACCCCAATGTAAACTGAGGAACATCTTTCCTTATAGGCTCTTTTGGTTGCTAGTGGCAGACACCCAACTCAAGCTAGCTTTTAGCGGGAGAAAAAAGCAACATTTTGGCTCAAGTTCCTGACAAGCTCATGGCTTATTCCAACTTACAGTTACTCAAATAACTTAACAGGAACCAGTCATTTCGATCTCTTGTCTATCAATCATTTAGGCAAAGATAGCCCCCAACAGCATTAGGCATGCCCCGCAACTTAGCATCACAGGGAAGAAAGGACCTCTTTCCTGGTAGCTCCAGCCAAAGACATGTATTGTTCTTTTCCTCCTGTTCCTAAAAGTTCTTTTCTAGAAAATGTGAAAAATACATAAAAGTATAAAGAAGAAAATGGAAATAATCTATAAGCAACTCAAGTTTTTAGAATCTTAAAACTAAAAATTGTGCACACAGAGCACTCATTTCTTAAATAGAACCCTATCATATACAGCAAAGCATTTAAGTATGGCTAAGCATTTAAGCATTTAAGTCTTTGTGACAATACCCTCAAAACTGAAAAAAGATAAACATTTTAGTCATTTTGACCAATACTGGCTTGCCTCCCTTTTTCAATGGATTTGTTCTTGTTTTTAACCCCTACAGCAGTCAATGGGTGTTTCCTCTCACCGTACAACTATCGAAATCAGAAAGTGACAGGGATACAAGCCTATCTGCTATCAGTTATCTACTGTATAACTTATAATTTATAACTTGTAAGATACATTTATACACTGTGTAACAATGTTTCAGTTAATGACAAACTGCACATGTGACGGTGGTCCCATTAAGTTATAATGGAGCTGAAAAATTCCTATTGCCTAGTAAAATTGTAACGTCATAGCACCAAAGGTACACAAATCGACTAGGCCGTGGTTGCGATGGCAAACAACCTTAACCTGGGTGTGGATGAAGGTGACACTGAGGAGCTCCTACAGATGCTTTCTGAGAAACTGACTAATGAGTTGCCAGAACCAGGATAGGAACTCATGGCTGAACAAGAGGCAACAAGAAAGGAAACTGCAGAAGAAGAAGAACCCCCAAGAAAAATCACAGCAAAAGGGTTAGCAGGAGCTTTTGCAGGCTTCAACAAGCTCTTCAAGAAGTTTGAAGGGGGGTGCAGGAATAGCTCAAACTCAATAGGTTGAGCACATGCCTTGCAACCACAGGGTCTGGGGATCGAACCCCGGCCCCAGCCCATGAAAGACCCATATGCTGAGCTGTGACGCAACTGGTAACTGCTGAGATGGCGATGACGGTTCTCACCTCCCAGGTTTGGTTCCCACCCCATGCAGCCCCACAACACCTGTGCGGAATGAAACTATGTCACAACTAGTGTTGTGCAACTATAATTACTGCTCAGCTCCACACACACCCGCCAACCATCTCCCCTTCTCTCTCACCTTCTTTCAAACAAAATAAATCTTTAAACTAATAAAAAAAGTTTGAGGGGATGCCAGAATAGTTCAGCAGGTTGAGCACTTGCCTTGCAAATGTGAGGTCCGGGGATCAAATCCCAGCCCTGACCAGTGCAAGCCCATATGCTGAACCATGGTAACCACCAGTTGGTAGTGACGGTTCTCGCCTTCTGTGAGTGAGGCTCCTGGTTCGGTTCCAACCCCCTGTGGCCCCACATCCATCTGTGTGGAATGAAACTATGTCACAACTAATGATGCACAACTATGGAGACTGCTCTGGGCCTTCCCCCCTTATCTCTTCTCTCAAACAAAATACCGTATTTTCCGGCGTATAAGACGACCGGGCATATAAGATGACCCCTAATTTTACAGTTAAAACATAGGTTTAGGCCTATATTCGCTGTATAAGACTACCCCCCCCACTTCCGAGGCTGTAGTCTTATACAGCGAATATAGGCCTAAACCTATGTTTTAACTGTAAAATTAGGGGGTCGTCTTATACGCCTGGTCGTCTTATACGCCGGAAAATACGGGTAAATCTTAAAAAACAAAAAATGTTTAATAACACAAACCCCAACACTGAAAGGCTTTCATTGCTAAAGAGGAATGTTCATGGTTCATTGTCTGCTAATAAGCAAATCTCTGATGAAAAGAAGAAATAAACCAGGCACCATCATGGACCTATTTCTGGAGAGTGACACCTCCTCAAGAAGAGCCTCAGGCAGGTCCTCTAGGAGGTTCCAGAAGAAGGCACTGTCATCACAGGAGGTGACAGCTTAATGCGTGTTATTGCCCCTGAGACCTTCCAGTCGGACAAGATATGGCAGACAGTGATACTGGTGACCCTATCCCTGTGTACGCCTGGGCCAACATGTATGTTTGTGTCTTAAGTTTTTAACAAAACAATTTAAAAAGTAAAACAAAAAATAAAATAAAATAGAAAAAAAAACTTAAAATAAGGATACAAAGAGAGTGGAAGCTGGGACAGCTCAGTGGTTGAGCACTTGCGATACAATTGCAAGGTCCAAGTTTTAAGTCCTGGCCCTGGCCCACGTAAATCCATACGTTGGACTGTGGTGCAACTAGTAACTGCCAATCCCTGTGGCGAAGGTTCTTGCCTCCCATATGGGAGGCCCCTGGTTCGGTTCCCAATCCGCATAGCCCCACATTCCACCTGTGTGGAATGAAACCACGTCACAACAGATGATGTACAACTCTGGAGACTGCTCTGGGCCCTCCCTCCATTTCTCTCTCTTTCTCTCTCCCACCCGCCTCTCAAAAACAATAAAAAATGTCTTAACTGTATATATATTTTTGTATAGTTATACAATATGTTTGTGTTTTAAGCTAAGTGTTGTTAAAAAGAGTCCAAATTTACAGTTTTTAGTTTATAAAATAAAATTACAGTAAGCTAATGTTTATTATTGCAGAAAGAAAAATATTTTTAAATAAATGTGGTGTAGCCTAAGTGTACAGTATTCATAAAATTGTGTGCAGTAATATCTTAGGCCTTGACATCCACTCCCCACTCACTCACTGACTCACCCAGAGCAGCTTCCAGTCCTGCAAGCTCCATTCATGGTATGTGCCCAATACAGGGGTAGCATTTTCTATCTTTTATACTGTATTTTTACTGTTCTTTCCTCTATGTATAGGTATGTTTTGATACATAAATACCATTGTGTGACAAATGCCTACAGTATTTAGTACAGTAACATGCTATACAGGTTTGTAGCCTAGGAGCTACAGGCTATACCACATAATCTAGTCTGTAGAAAGTAGTCTGTACCTTCTAGGTGTGTGTAAGTGTACTCTGTGACACTGGCACACAACAAAATCTAACAATGAATTTCTCAGAACACGTCTCCATTAAGCGACCCATGGCTGTACTGTTGTCTCATTCCATTTTCAAGGGCAGGCCTGTCTGTCTGATTCACTGCTGCATCCGCAGTGCCTAGAGAAAGCAGTGTTGTACAAATAATAGGGAGGGCTCAGTAAATGAATGGACTGAATGGCAGAAGAGCAGTTCCCCCCCAAAGGAAAACCCCAAAAGAATGGTGAACAGTTGTTGGACATCAAAGGTGTGGATGACCATGCGCTACAGTTCCCCAGGCAGATGCTCCAGGAGTGTGGCTTAGAATCCCCTGGTAATACCAATGCCCAGCAAGGTTTTAGAGTCACTGTCTAGGGGTAGTGGGGATGACCAGACACAAACACAACATGTTCTGAGAAGCTGTTTTCCTGATCTGTCTTTCACCAGAGAAGAAGCCTGATGAAGGTGACCATTTTTGCAATCCCACTGGGGCTGCACGCCAGGGGGCCGGGAACAGGTGGGGCAGACCTGGGTCCTGCTCTCCCAGAGCTCACAGTGCAGAGGGTGGCTGGCACGCTGACAGGGTACAAAAGTTAAGTGTTATGTCATGCAGAGAAGGGCCCAGTGGAGGCAGGTCCTAACATTAGCATCGTCACTAGCTCAAATTCATGGCATGTGATCCGGACCCCGAGCTGCACTGAGCCATGAAACCTGGGATTTCTTGAGTTCCCACAGTCACCCCAAACTTCAGACAACATGCACATCTAATGAATAAGTCCTGCCAGCTTGTTGCTGCTATGCAGATGAAGAAACCAAGGCTCCCAGAGAACGTACTCACTTGGCCAAGGTCACAGAGCTAGTTGCTGGTGGTAGAGATGGGCTCAATTAATTCCTGGCTCTTTATTCCCAAGTCCTAGCTTGAACCACAGAGCACTCCCCAGCCTCAGGAAGGAAAAAATAAGGATGATGATGATACTTCCTGTGTACTTCCTGAGACCTTACTATCTATCAAGCTCTGACTAAATACGCAAATTTATTTAATGCTCTTAATAGCCTCTTGAGGTAGAAACCTTTATCATCCATATTTGACAGGTAGAAAACTGAGGCCCTGAGAGGTAAAGTGATAAACCCAAGGGCACACAGCTAGTAAGTGGTTGAGCTTTGAATCCATGTTCTTAACCACAAGGAGATGATGTTTCATATGTAATTAAGAGGAATGATGCCCAGGCTAGGAGGGGCAAAGAAGTGGGTCTGTGGGCTTCTGCAAGTCCTCATTTTATGAGGGTAGTGGTGGTGGTACTGTGTGTACACTGCTTAGTGCCCTGCCATAGCTCAATGGACTCAAGGTAGCCATCTGACCAAAGCTGGGATGGACACTGCCCATTAAGTCTTTGCTGGTGGCTGGGAAATGGAGACCCCATAAAGGAAGAAGCTATGGAACAGCCAAATGCCTGGAGAAACCCAGAGGGGGGAGGAAGCAAAGAGAAAGAAGAGGCAGAGATGAGAAATAAAGAGAAAATTGTGTGGGTCCTGGACCTATCAGCAGACAATGCCTATGCCAGGGTCTAGGAGGTATCTCAGAATGCATTTAGGCTTGGGTGGATCTGACATGGCTTTCTGTTATTTTCAACTATAAGAACGTAGGCTAAAACTTTACACCTGGTTCCCTGTGATCTCATCTTCTACCATTCTTGTTTTCCCTTTCCTTGCTGCCCTCTGGCCATACCTGCTTCCTTATACTTCTTAGAACGCGCTCTGCAAGCTCCTGGCTCAGGGCCTTTACATTTGCTGTGCTGTCTGGAATTCTCTTTCCCAAATGTGTCCATGCTAGCTCCTTATCCTCCAGGTCTTGACCAAACAACACCTCTTTAGAGGTCTGTCCTGATCACCTTTGCTGAAATAATTTAGTTGCCTTGTCATTCTCTAGCCTGTCCCCTGATCTATTTCCTTCACAGCACATCATACTACTTAACATTACATTATACATCTATTTGTTTATAGTGTCCACCTCCCCTCTAGAATGCCAGCTCCAAGAGTGGGAACTGTGTCTATCCTGCACTCTGCTGTGGCACTAGCACTTACTTGCGTGCCACGTCGTAGGTATGCAGGAAATACCTGAGTGATGGTATCTGCCCTCACTCACCTCAAGCACATATCCTGCGCCCTTTATCCCTGCCCTCAGAAACAGAGAGGAAAGAGGGAAGGAACAATGACCAATGTTTACAGCCATGTGCTGCTTAACGACGGGGCAAACATTCTGAGAATTGCATAATCAGGCGATTTTGTCCTTGTGTGCATATCACAGGGGCACTTACACACACCTAGATGGTCTAGCCTACCACACACCTAGGCTATATGGTATAGCCTACTGTGCCTAGGCTACACAAGTAGCCTGTGTAGCACATTACTGCCCAAAACAACATGAAATTAAATCAAGCAAAAAATAACATGATGTGATCAGGAGATGCAGTAAATACGAGATGTACGAGGACACTGCCAGCATAACACACATACAGCAAACCTTTTTTTTAAGATTTATTTTACTGTTTTTGACAGACAGATACAGAGAGAGACAGAGAGAGACAGAGAGAAGGGAAAGGGCCCAGAGCAGTCTGCATAGTTGAATGTCATCAGTTTTAGACATGGTTTCTTCGTTCCACACAGGTGGGCGGGAGCTGCACGGGGTGGGAACTGAACTGGGAGCTTCCTGCATGGAAGGTGAGAACCTTCCCCACCATCCCTGCAGTTACCGGTTGCCCTGCAGTTTAGCATATGGGTTTGCACGGGCCAGGACTGAGATTCAACCCCTGGACCTTGCAGTTGCAAGGCAAGCACTCAACTTGCTGAGCTGTCCTGGTATCCCCAAGGGTTTAGGATCTTTACCCCATACCTCACACACCAAATTCCAGATGTTGGATGTTAAAAAACAAAGCCGTAAAAGAACTAGGAAGAAAATATAATATTTATCTCATCTTACATTCAAGGCCAAAGCACAGAAGCAAAATAAATGAATGAATGAGCCTCAGTATGTTTAAAAACATTTAAAAAATGTTAAAAGGTAAACAACTAACTAGAAATATAAATCTGCAAGGCATAAGAAAATATCTTCAATAATGTAACAATCCCCTATAAATCAGTAATAAATAAAAAATACTCCCCAGGAAAAAATAATAATAAGGAAATATGCATGCTTAATAAATAGATCCCAGAAGACAAATCAGCAATACATATCACAAATCTTTAAAAATATTTATATGCTTTGTTTCAGTAACTGCAATTCCAGGATTTTGTCCTAGGAAAAATCTAAGAAGCAAACAAAGGTTTTGTGTGTGAAATATTCAGAGTTATAATAATGAAAGTTGGAAACAACCAGTGTGTCCAACAACTGGGCCCTGACAGGATGGAACACTATGAAGCCATTAGAAAGAAGGTGGCCCACCCCAACCCACTGCCATGGGAGGCCCTCTAAGACAGATCATTAAAGGGAAGTGCAATCTGCAGACCAATATACACAGAAAGTATGAGTGTAGAGCAAACAACCATAAGCCTATATGTGTATTATAAAACTACCAGTAGTTAACATGTGAGTGCTTATCACATGCCAGTTGCCACTTTAATTTTCATGTACATTAACACAATGAATCTTTACAAGCCAAGAGATTAGAACCACTACCACCATTTTTACAGACGGGGAAACTGAGGCACAATTTTTTTTTTTTTTTAAGGCCCAAGTCAGTACACAGCTAAACTGGGACTTGAACCCAAGCACCGGGACTCCTGAGCCCAGGCTCTTACACAATCCACTGCACACATAGTAAGGAAGGGCACACCTAATGTCCTCTTGGCAGGTGAGAGACTAGGGGGTTGGCCAGGTGACAGGGTCACAATGGGAACATGGAACTTACCTGTTTTACTTTACACGCTGTTCTACTGTTTGAACTGTTTTAAATCACCATGTCATTTCTGTAAGTTTTGAATCAATAAAGATTTTTAAACAGAATAAAAAAATTGATGAACATAAAATTTTGCAATGTGACATAAACGCAGATGATCAGCATTTATCAGTACCATGGAAGGGCGAGCAGTGAGCTGAGACAGGACCAAATTCACACAAGCTGCATGTGGGGGGAGGGTGGGGTCACACTGCTCTCCTAAAGGACAACAAGGATCACCATGTGGCTGACTGAGGTATCACACAGGACACACGCCCCATGGGAGGTGAGCTCCCTTTACAAGTGGAGCGCTGGAGGAGGAGATAAGAAGCATCTGATGGGTGAGGAGACTTGGCCCAATCAGTTAAGCAGGCTCAGGAGATCGAAGTCTGGGGCCTATATACACCTTATCTGGCTGATGTGTCGGGTTACGTATGTGTCACCAGAAAGTCCCAGCCTCCTGGCCTGTAACACTGTAATGAAAGGTGTGTCAGGATCTAGGTTAGTGGAGATGGTGGGAGGGCCATTAGTAAGAACTTGATCCTCTCCTGATTCCATAAGTGTAGGACACTGACATTCGGCTCCTCCTGGGCACAGGCCATGTCAGCATCATGAATTAAAAGCTGTGGTTGGAGTGAGAAAAAATGGGAACAAAATTGGACTGAGGTATGGGCTCCCCAGGTTCCAACCCCAGTCCCAACTAGCTGTGTGACAAGGGTCAAGGCCTTCACCTCTCTAGGCCTCTTTCCTCATCTGCAAAATGGAGACTAAGACTCTACCGTAATGAAGGTTAGATGAGACCTGTGTGAGCAGGACCCTCAGCTCATGTTAAAGGGAGGCTGGGGCTATTATCACTGTCACCCAAACCTGCAGACCAAAGACAGAAACCCCTGGAAAATCTTTCACCCTACTCACCACCCACTCTGACCAATTCCTTGGCAAGCTGGCAGGCCACACACTTCTCTCAAGCACCGATGACACCATGCAGGTCTGGCACCACACTTCCCTCCTCACTCCAGTACAGACTCCCTTCATTGCTCCACTCCCACTCCCCCCGCCTCTTCCCTCTGTACTCCTCACAGTAACTAGAGGGAATGAGAGAAATGAAACTCAGAATAAAACCCAAACTCACCACCAGGCACTCTCTCACCCTTGCCCACCCTTCAACCTCATCTTCCATGCTCCAAATGCACTGGTTACACTGGTGTACCCCCTCAGCACCCCTGTACTTGCTGTTTCTTCTGCCAGGAAGACTCTTCCTCTGAATCATTGACAGGGCTGGCACCTTTGTGCTATGCCAGTCTCAGCTGATGTGTCACTACCCCAGCAAAACCCACCCCCAACACCCCGCTATCAAGCTTCTCACAGCCCCCTCCCACCTTCCAGGTGTGTCTCTCTCACCATTCTGCTTCGATGACTCCATAGCATTATTCATCCCCTCCTGAAACTGTCTTCTTAATTTGTTTATTACTTTATTACCTGTGGACTTCAACCAGAACATAAACTCCAGGAGAACAGGATACAATCAATGCAGATACCAAATGAACAAGTCAGTGATTCAATGAATTAATGAATTCTACATCATTCCACATCAAGCGCCCCCAACACCCCCCCCCCATCAATAAATATGTTTTCATCTCCAGAAGAAAAGAAAGCCCATAGGGAACCTACGATATCACTGTAACTGATCCCAAGGCATCCAAATGATGTCAAGCATGCTGGTGCTCTAAGGAATTTATGACCCAGACACTAGTGGCTGGGAGCAGCTTGCCCATGGCCAGGCTACTAAGAAGGACTAGCCTCACCAGTGGAGCAGAGCCCTTTATTGTTCTTTTGTCTGGGAATGGAGTTTCAGATCAGAAGAAATTCAAATGCTCAAACACCACTTACCCCAAGCATAAAGGTTTAATTCCCTGACCCTGAGCGAGTCTGTAGGTTTGAAAATACTACATGGCCAGAGAAAAAGAGAAACAAAATGGAAATATCAACAGTCCAGACTCACCTGTCCCTAGTTACACTGACTAACACAGGCACAGGGTTCTACCTGATCAAAGATAAAGCCTAAAGCAGTCATGTCCACACAATGAAATGGCTGTGACCCATTCATCTGTTTATTTCTAAGATCATGTGTGGGCAGTAGCAGAGACCAGTAAGAATGGAATGAATGAATACAAAAATAAAGACAGCAGAAAAATCAGCCAATTTGAAACCACTAGCCCAATTGTTCAATACTCATTTCTAATATAAACAAAAGTTCAAAAGAGTCAGTATACCCTCAGGATAACTGAATAATAGATGAGGGAGCTTTTCTCTAGAGGAATATTCAAACTAATAAATAAAGAGGTGGATAGAATTACAATGTCACAATTTTAGCAAACCCCAAATGAGATCATGTGTCTAGGCAATAGTCTTTTATGGCCGCTACAGAACATCACAGAAAGAGATAAGAGGCTTTTCATAACTCCTATGGATATACACACACAGGCAGCAATACCTAAGACAGTGTTTTGCCCCTCCTCCACACAGAAAATAGGGGTGTGTGTGTATGGGTGTATGTGTACATCTCAACCTGAATCTGATCCAGTCTGTAAATCCAACTACCCATATACAGAAAACACAGGAATACAATCAGCCAGATAAAGACTACTGACAATCAATAGGACAAGTGGCATGACTTTTCTCTACAAATAAACTAGGAAAAAAAAAAAATAGGGAGAAAGAATCCAGATAAAATGAGACTTCACAGGCATGAGAACCAAAGCCAACAGTGGACCTTGTTGGATCCTGACTGGAACAAATTCTAAAAAGACATTTATGAGAAATTGTGAAATGTTAACACTAACTGGATGATGACAAGCAATTATTATTTTAATCATGACAATAACATTGTTATTATGTCCATAAAGAATCCTTACCTTGCACAGATAAATAGTGAACTGTTTAGTTTTAAAATAATCCAGGGGATAAGTGGTGGCAGACTTTATATATATATATACATACATACATACACATACATACATATATATATATATATATATATATATATATATATATAATCAGAGTGGTCATGAGTTAAGAGTTGAAGCTACTTATTTTTTCAAAGGTGTCGAGATGTGATTTAAGACAAAGGGTGACTCAGAGAAGACAGCTCATGATTACTTTCACTACCTCATGCTAATGATCAGATCTCATCTTCCTCCTGCTCAGAACCCTCCTGGGTAAAGCCAAAAGTCCTCTCTGTAGCCTACGAGATCTGCCCCTGTCACCTCTGCTCTCATTTCCCACCACTTGCTGCCTCACTCACCCCTCTTGAGCCTTGCTGACCACTCTGCAGTTCCTCAAGCATGCCAGGCACCATCATCTCACCTCAGGGCCTTTCACATGCTGCTTACTCTCATTCCATGCACCCTTCTTTATTTTTTCCACACCTGTTATCTCTTTCTGACTCACTATATACTCCTTGTTTACTAGCTATCTTCCCTTTCACAATGTAAGCTCCATGAGGGTGGGGCTTCATTTGTTTTGTTCATTACTATCTTCCCAGCTCCCAGAACAGGGACTGTACAAAACAGGTGCTCAATAAATATTTGTGCAATAAATCAAAGACTCAAAATGGGCATCATCTAGAGCAAGCTTGTTCAACCTGTGGCCCACGGGCCACATGCAGCCCATGACGGCTTTGAATGTGGTCCAACACAAATTCGTAAACTTCCTTAAAATGTGAGTTTTTTGTGGGGTTTTTTTTGCGATTTTCTTTTAAGCTCATCAGCTATTGTCAGTGATAATGTATTTTATGTGTGGCCCAAGACAATTCTTCTTCCATTGTGGCCCAGGGAAGTCAAAAGGTTGGATATCCCCGATCTAGAGGTATCATCCTGGTATCTGGGAGCTTCTTTAAGAGCCATTTTCAGGGAACACTTCAGAACTGGTAAAGCTGCTGGCTGCCTAATCCAATATTTAATCTCCCCCTTTAACTTAAGTTAGAATACGATTTTTAGCTAGGAACAAGGCCATGTGAAATAAAGACCATATTTTTTAGATTCCCTTGCAACTATATATGTGGTACTGTGACTAAGTTCTGGGTAAAATTACTATATGCAACTTCTATTAAGCCTTTTCAAAAAGACAGGGGTACCCACATCCATCCCTTCCTTCCTGCTTGCTGGGCTGTAATGGCTGAACTTGAGCAGTCATCTTGAATCTTGAGATGACAGGATAAGGATGGTGGAGCAAAAAGGCAGAAGGAATCTGAGTCCCTGATAAGAGTGTAGTCCTGGCCTGCTTATCAGCTGGATCTTTTATGTGAAAAATAAACTATCTTTCTTAGGCCACTGTCAGTTTGTTTTATATACAATTTTCTATTCTATGCAGTCAACCTAATCCTAACTGACATGACTGGGATCAAAAACCTATGGTAGAATGGCTGGAATGGGTATAGTCATATATCTATACAAATATATAAAAATGTCCATACACTGAGAACTGTTCCAAAGAAGAGTGAATTATTGTGAGCTAGGGGTACACAAAAAGGTACCCTGGAGTTGTGGAGAGGGCAGATAGGGGAAAAGAGACCATCAAGGAAATGATGACATAAGACTCATAAAACTTTCATTAGGTGAAATAGGCTGCTGCCCAGGACTAGTAACCAGAATATATAAAGAACACCTACAAATCAATAAGAAAAAGAAGCAAAGGGAATAAACAAGCTATATCCAGAAGAAGAAACATAAATAAAAGATATTTGCCTCACTAGTCTTCAGAGTAATGCAAATTAAAACCACAAGATTTCATTTCATAACTATCAGACTGGAAAAAATTAAAAAGGTTCACAAAACCAAGTGTGACAATAATACAGATAACAGGAACTTTTATACATCCTTAGTAGAAAGAGAATAGTTTGATCATATTTGGCAAAGTTATATACAAAACTTTTTAATCCAGCTGATATATAGGTATGTTCATGATTATTATTTTTTTAAATATTATTATATTTTATTGTTAAATTTAATGGGGTGACATTGGTTGGTAACAATTAGTTTCCCGATGTCCAACTCCACATCACATCACCCATGCATCACATTATGTGCCCACCTCCCAGAATCAGGTCCCCCTCCAACACTATATATCTGGTGTCCACTCCCCCCTCCCCCTACAACTCTCCCTCCCCGCTCCTCCCTCCTTTCCAGGTAAACACCAAACCATTGAGTGTGTCCATAATGCTGGTGCCCTCTCCCACCTCCCGC
>PVKE010011551.1:0-39980 GCA_004027555.1 Craseonycteris thonglongyai
ATCTGTGCAAGCTGCTAAGAAAGCACGGGAACCCCTTCCTTTGTGCTGGGAGGGAAGACCAACCCATGCAAACCTCTGCTCGTGTGCAAGAGCCCTAACCCAGCCCCACTCCCCAACCCCAATAAAAACCGAAGCCACCCACTTCTTCCTGCACTCATGAGGGGCCACTTTGGGTGCCTCCTCAGAAAGCAATGTTGATGAATGTTTATTACTGTATAAGGTTTTGTAATTAACCTTATTAATTAGCACTGACACATTTAAGTAAATACGTATACTGTTGTAATTTTTGTCTTAAATGAGTAAAGTATGAATACTGTTTACATATTTAAAACATTCTTGTACCCGCATACACGAAAATTCCTAGGGGCAAATCCTACTTCGCGGGTTTTCAGCTTTTGCAGAAGGTTCTGGTCCCCCTTAACCGCGAAAAACGAGGGATAACTGTAATTATAAATTTTAGTATGTTCTACAAAGGAAACAAACAAGAGGCTAGGAAGGAGAATAACAGGGGATCTACTTTAGACTGGCCAGGGAAGGCATCTCTAAGGAGTTGACATTTGAGTTCAAACTTAAAGGATACAAAGGAATGGTGATAAGAGTGTACGAGGCAGAGAGAAGAGCAAGTACAAAGAACCTGACTTGAGAGAGACCTTAGTGTGTTTCAAGCACTTAAATAAGACCAGGGGTGGGGGCTAAAAGAAAGGAGATAAGGCAAGAGAGATAGACAAAGACTAGCTTATACAAACTATAGCCAGTTGATAAAGAATTTGTATTTTTCTAGGTGCACCGAAGGGTTTTAAGCAGTGTAGTGACATATTCATTTTAAAAGGGTCACTTTCGCTGTTTTGGGAGAATAAATTAGAGGGGACAAGAATGCAAGTGGAGAACTCACATCAAATTGCAATCTAGACTAGAGTTGAAAGTAGCCAGGTTAGAGTGATGACAGCGAAGATGGATAAGTGTGGCTATGAAGATATAACCTGCTGATGAGTGAGACATGGACAGGATAAGGGGAAAGGAAAAATCAAAGATGATACACATTTTTCTGGCTTAGACAGTAGGCTTGATGATGGTGCTCTCTGCTGAAAATAAGAAGATGATTAAGGAAATTCAGACTTCAATTTGGAATATATAAAGTGTGCTATCTTTGTGAAATATCTCTATGTAAGTGGCATGTGGACAACTAGAACTCAGAGAACTCTGATTGGGAGATTTAAATTTGGGGGTCGTCAGAATTAAAATGGTATTTAAATCTATGGGGAAGGATGAGATTGCCCAGTGAGAGAATATAGAATGAAAAGAGGAGAGGACATAGCACAGATCACTGAAAATTACCATTATTTTAAGATTAGCTAAAGAAGGAACAGATAGCAAAAGAGAATAAGTAATGGCTATGAAGTTAGGAGGAAAATAATGAGACTGTGGTGTTAAGAAAGGTAAGAGAGGGAAGCTGGGATGGTTCAGTGGGTTAAGCACTCACTTTGAAGCCCCGGGGACCGAGGATCAAATCCCGGCCCCGGCCC
Source organism: Craseonycteris thonglongyai (assembly GCA_004027555.1). Lineage (NCBI taxonomy): Eukaryota > Metazoa > Chordata > Mammalia > Chiroptera > Craseonycteridae > Craseonycteris > Craseonycteris thonglongyai. The sequence goes on from PVKE010011551.1 coordinate 1,524, forward strand.
CGGCCCGTGTGGACCCATATGCTGAACTGGGGTGTACTTTCCATGTGGGAGGCCCCCCATTTGGTTCTGGGCCCCCGGTTCAGACCCTGGCTCATGGGGCCATGCCTTCCGTGTGGGAGGCCCCCAGCCCAGTTCTGCCCGGTGCAGCCCCCACCCACCTGTGTGGAACAAAACCATGTCGAAAACTGATGACATACAACTATGGAGACTGCTCTGGGCTCTCCCCCTTCTCTTTGTCTCTCTCTGTCTCTGACTCTGTCAAAAAATAAAACAAACCTTTAGAAAAAAGAAAGAAAGGTAAGAGAGATGTGTATTTCAAAATGGAAAGCATGGTCAATAATGTTAAATGCTGCTGAGATGGTGAATAAAATGAGGACAATGGTCAGATTTGGCAATATCTAGGTAATTGATAAGAGATGTTTTGGTGGAATGGTGGAGGTGGAGGTCTGATTGCAATGCATCAAGAATTCAATGGGAAATCAGAAAAGGAGACCATATGCAGAGAACTCTAGATGTGATAAATTGGTTATTAAAGGGGAATAAAGAAATGAAAGTTAGAGGTGGCTATATGATCAAGGAATAGTGTTTATATTTTAAGATCAGCAGTAGTAGAACACATTTGGACTCTGATGTAAATGATTCAAAGGACAGGGAGATATTGATGTTGCTGAAGAGAAAGGAGATAACTGAAGGAGAAGATTCCTTGAGGAAAAGAAAAGGAATAGGATTCAGAGTGCAATGGAGGTATTGAGTGCTCTCTCGAGGTTTAAGTTCATGAACTTGTAGTGAAACAAATGAGCTTGGTTGTATGATACTCTCCTGCACTATTCAGCAGCTTGAGTGCAGGCCCCCAAAAGGCAGATTGCAGAGTTCGTTCGGGGTTGGAGTTTTTCCAGTATAGTCAACACAGAAAGATAGCCAAGGGAATTGATTGTATTTGCAAGGATGAAACATAGATTCAAGACTGGTTAAGGAATGAAATGAAGTCAGGAGGGAGGCTGATGGATAGTGAGAAGGGTGATGGTCAATGGACTGAAGGTCAAAGAGAGGCTGTGTGTGTGCCCGCACATGCACACAGACAAGCTTGTATTGGCAGTGAGGATGGGTAACAGAGAAGCAGAATGTTCCAAATGAGGTGAGCACATAATGCAATACATAGATGATGTAATGTAGAATTGCACACCTGGAACCTGTGTAATTTTTACCAACCAACGTCACCCAATAAATTGAACAATTAAAAAATGGCAGAGGTGATAGAAATTTTTATGATGATAAAGTTCTGGTTGTAACCATGGGAGTAGGTGGCTGAGTTGGAATGGGGGGAAAGATTACAGGAGATGAATAGATCAAGAAACTAAGAATCCAGTGGTTCATTCATGTGAATGCTGAAGTACTAACTTTGTGGAGTAGGAGGCATAGTCATCCACAGAATATGAGTCAATCAGTATGTTTGCTCTTTTGCAAAGAAGTCAGTTTTTGTGTTTGGATTTTCACTCCCTCAAACCACAGCTTTGCCCTCAGCAATACTAGGTAACTCAACATTTTCCCATCAGCTTCCTCTCCTATTTCTCAGAACAGCTATTTTGGCTATATACAGTTTTCCAAATTAGGTACCTCTTTCCTCACACTTTGTGGATGACTTCACTTCCTACTCACAAAGAAAATAAGCCACCAGGACGGAAATCTTCTATCAGCAGCCTCTTACATACAAACTTATCTATATATACACATTGTCATGTTTTCTTCCTTCTTATATGGGAATCTATCCATTCTCCTAAGGATAATGCGCCATCAGTGTGGAGCTCCACCCATCTACCCCATGCCAACAATATTCCCTGTCTCATATCTGTACCCTATTTCTGCTTGTTTCCTCTGAAGCTATTCACTGGCACAAATCTGTCCCATCTGTACAACAGCAGCAGATGCAAATATTACCACCACTATCCTTCCTCTGAACTTGCCTTAACAGACAAACTTGTTGAAAGAAGTTGAAAGTAAAGTAAAACTCTTTGAGAAGTTGCTGTTCCACTTCCTCTCAGAATCACTTCTTTTTTTTCCTTTTAACTTTTTATTTTAATTTCAGACTTACAGAAGTTACAATAAGAGATTTTTAAAATCCCATTTTGCCTTTCATCCACCCAAATTCCCCAAGTGTTACCCCTTGTGCACGATCTCTCTCTCCACACACAAACACACACAGAGACAGACAGAGAGAGAGAGAGAGAGAGAGAGAGAGAGAGAGAAACACATACACTTTTTTTGTTTTTAAACATTTGAGAATAAGTTGCCATCATGATATTGTTTACCCTTAAATACTTCAGAGTGTTTTTTCTAAGAATAGGGACTCTGTCTTATATAACCCAAGCACAATGATCAAATTCAGGAAGTTAACACTGGTAAATTATCAACTGATCTACAGATATAATTCTCAATTCATATTTCATTGAATTTATTGTCCCTATAATGTTCTCTAGAGGAGAAGAAAATTTTGGCTCATAAGTAGCACTCAGATTTTATGTTTTCTTTAATCTGGAATAATTTTTAGAGTGCTTGTGTTTTATGACATTAACAATTTTGAAGAGCACAGGCCAGCTCTTTTGTAGTGTCCTTCCATTCAGGTGCACCTGGGTTTTCCTCACGATTAGATTCATATTATGCACTGTTGGAAGGAACATCACAGAAATGCTGTGTCCTCAGTAAGTACATGATGTTGATTTGTCTCATTACTGGCCATGTTAATTTTGATTATTTGGTAAAGATCATGTTTGCTGGGTTTCTCCACTACTAAGAAATTTTTTGCTCTTGTACTAATAGATATATATTAATAGGGAGACACTGAAACTATATAAATATCTTTGCTCATCTACTTTCATCTACTAGTTTTAGCATCCACTGATAGTTCTTGCCCGATTTAATTATAATTAGGATGGTTGTCACTGTTTTGGTGTTGGTTTTTTTTTCTAATTTCACCATCTCTCTTGTATTTATTATTACTGTAAAGATGAACTTTCCTTTCTCTTTCATTTGTTTATTTCTAACAGTGTGGACTCATAGATTTTTATATTACTCAAAGGGTTACCATCCTTTATTATGATTATTTTAATGCTCAAGTTTTCCACACTTGGCCGAATCTCTTTATGCTGGCTCTTGTATTCATTTGACATGCGTCCATATTCTTTGAGTACTTCATTACTTTCTTACACAAACGAAATATCCCATGCTCAGGATTCTGGTCAAGATGGCAGAGTATGTGAATGCTGTGCTTGCCTCCTCTCACCACCACCTGAAAATTACAACTAAACTACAGAATAACCATCATTGAAAATCACCTGAAATCTAGCAGAACAGAAGTCCTATAACTGAGGACATACAGAAGAAGATATGTTGAGACTGGTAGGAGGGGCAGACATGCTGAATGAGCTGGTCCCACACCCATGTATGGTGGTTAAAAATTGGGAGGGGTATCTTGGCTGTAGAGGTCCCTCCTGCAGAGCAAGGGGTCCCAGCCTCACACCAGAACCCCCTAGCCCAGTGTTCTATTGCCTGGAAGAGAATTCCCCACAACTTCTGGCTGTGAAAACCAATGGAGATTGTGGTTGAGTGAGACATAAGGCTGCTGGAGTCCCAGACACTTCTCTTAAAGAACCTGCACACACACTAACTCCCGGCCAGACTCACTCACTCTAAAATCCAGCTCTGGAGCAGCAACTTGAAAGGTGCCAGGGACATAAGAAGAAGAACTGAATTGTTTGTAAGGATCTTGAGATAGGAAGATTATCCTGTATTACTCAAGTGGACCCAATGTAATCACACAGGTCTTTATAAGAGAGTCAGGCGAGCAATCCAGAGAAAGTGATGCTGACAACAGAGGCAGAGACAGTGAAGGAGAAGTGATAACACTACACAGCTGGCTTTGAAGATAAAGGAACAAGCCATGAACCAAGGAATTAAGGTGGTCTCCAGAAGCTGGCAAAGGCAAGCAAATGGATTATTCCCTAGAGCCTCCAGAAATAACCAGCCCCGTTGATACCCTGACTTTAACCCAGTGAGACTGATTTTATATTTCTAATATATAAAAGTGTAAGATAATAAATTTGTGTTCTTTTAAGCCACTAAGTTTGTGGCAATTTGACATGACAGCAATAAAAAAAAAAAAAGAATACTTTTAGCTTCATGATACTACACTGTCCTTTTCCTGCCTCTCTGGTTGCTCCTCTTCCTTCCTTCCAGGGCTCCTCTTCATCTGCCACTCCCTAAATGTTGATGTCCTGCAGGATTTGGTCCTCAGCCCATGTCTCACCTCTCTCTGGAGTGTCTTCATGGGTGAATTTACCTGCTCTCATCATTCCAAAGTGCACACTCATGATTTCCACATCTATGTCTTCAGTCATTATGTCTCTTCTGAGCTCCTCATCCACATTTCCCCATTCCCATTTCTCCTCCAAAGTCTGTTCCTCCTTCTACATTTCCTATCCTAATTAGTGGCACAACCATCTCCAAATATATACATCTATTAGACTGTGGGTTTCTTGAGGACAGATTTTAAACAGAAACCTGACTCTTCTTTATCCTTCACTTCTTTTGTCACAAAGTTCTATTCCACTTCCCAAATTTCTTTCACATATGTGCTCTCTTAGTTATCTTGTGCTTAACATATTGCCAATTGTTTCCCAACATTTTTTTCTGCTTCACTCCCAATGCCTTTGAACCCATCCTTCCCAGAGATACCTGGGTAATTTTTCTAAAATAAAATTTCATTGTGTCATGCCTCTATTTAAAACCATTCAAAGATTTCCCATAGCTTCTGGGTAATGTTCATACTCCTGGAATGTTATCTAGAATACATTGAAATCTATCCTCAAACTATTTCATCAGCCTCTCTCTCCTACTCCTCACTCAGCCTATGTGCATACAATATTATATATTCATTGAAGTTACCATATTCCCTTTGGCTTCTGTGCCATTGCGCATGCTGTGCCATCTTTCTGAAATACCCTTCTCTCCTGAGTAAATTCTACTCTGCTTTCAAGATTCATCTTCCCTTGACTACAGTCCTCCTACTTCCCCTGCCCATTAGGATCCTATCTTACATGCTCTGTAGCAGCTTGTCTTTATTACAACCCAGTGCCTCATCACATTTCAATGTGATTGTTTGTTCACTTGTGTTTCCCCTATTAGTCTGTGGGCTCCTAATTAGGAGAGGGGCTCAAGATAATACATTGAAAAATAAATACCAGTATAATGAGTTTGATTTATATAAGGCACCAATGAAAATTAATCTAATTGCTTTCTAGCCACAGTCTTGTACCTTATATTATCATGTATGTATACATTGACAATTCCTTGAAATATAATATAAGATTTATATATTGTCATGTATTTTGATATATTTGCTAATCCTCTCATTCTATTTCCATAGAAGAAAATTTAAAGTCCCTTCTACATGGGTACGTTCAGTGAATTGATAAGTAATTTTCCAGTTGCACATAACTGAGTTCTTCATTCTCTCCTGCAAACCTATCAGGAATTAGATAATCTAAGAGTAGAAAAAGATCTTTATAGGTCTCATTTTATGGAAAATTTCAAATACACGCAAAGTAGAGAGGATACTATAAGTGAACCTCCATGTATTAATCACCCCGTTTCAACAGTTATCACCACATGGCCAATCATGTTTCATCCAAACACTAATTCATCTCTCCCTCCTCTAGATTATTTTAAAGCAAATCCTAGACACCATATAATTTTCTCGGTAAACATTTTAGAGTGTATCTCTAAAAGATAAGGTGTTTTCTCCTCCTCCTTCTCTCCATTTCTCTCTCTCTTTTAAGATTTATTTTATTGTTTTTGACAAAGAGATAGAGACAGGGAGTCAGAGAGAAGGGGGAGGGCCCAGAACAGTCTCCATAGTTGTACGTCATCAGTTTTCGAGGTAGTTTCATTCCACACAGGTGGGTGGGGCCGTGCAGGGTGGGAACTGAGTTGGGGGCCCCCTGCATGGAAGGCATGCCCCCTTGAGCCAGGGACTGAACCCTGGGGCAAGAACCAAACTGGGAGCCTCCTTCATGGGAAGCACACCCCAGCTCAGCATATGGGTCCGCATGGGCCGGGGCTGGGATTTGATCCTCGGACCCTGGGGCTGCAGAGTGAGTGCTTAACCGCTGACCCATCCCAGCTTTCTCTCTCTCCCTTTCTCTCTCTCTCTCTCTCTCTCTCTCTCTCTCTCTCTCTCTCTCATTATAAACATTGTGCCATTATTTTCACAACATTTTAACACTAAATCCTTAATATGAGCAAATATCCAATCAGCATTCAAATATCTCCAATTGTCTCCTAACATCTTTTTGAAGATGGCTTGCTCAAATTAGGATAGGGGTAGATGCTTTTTTATTATTATTTTATTTTTCTGTCACACAAATCTCCATGCTGGACCTCCAATGATGAGGAGTTTGCCAGCTTCCACAGCAGCTCATTTTGTCTTTTGATAGTGTGACTATGAGGTTTCCATTTAATATAAAGAAGCATTTCTGTCTCCCTGTATCTTCCATCCATTTGGGTCTTACACAGAACAAATCTGCTCCCTCTGTTCCATGACAGCCAGAATTAATTTCCTGTGGCTACTGTAACAAAGTACCACAAAGCGGGTGATTTAAAACAATGGAAGTGTATTGTCTCACAGTTCTGGAGGCTAGAAGTCTCAAATCAAGATGTTGGCAGGGCTATGTTACATTTGAAAACTCTAGGGAAGAATCCTTCCTTGCCTCTTCCAGCATATGAGAGCTGCTGTTCTTTGGCTTGTGGCAGTGCAATTCCAATCTCTGCTCCTGCCTTCACATGGCAGTCTTCCCTCTTTGTGACCAAAGTTCCCTTTTCATATAAAGGCACCAGTCATACTGGATTAAGGGCCCACCTTGTTCCAATATGACTTCATCTGAACTAAGTACACCTGCAAAGATACCATTCTCAAATAAGGTTACATTCTGATGTTCCAGGAACTAGGACTTCAGCACTTTTTTTTTGGGGGGGGGGGGACACAAATCAATCCATAACACAGCCTTTCAAATATATGAAGAAAGCTATCAAATTCTGTATAAATTCTGTATAGTCTTCCTTTATCCTGGTTAAACTTTTCATGTTCCTTCAACTGTTTCTGAGGTCTGGCTTTATTTTTTCCAAACCACTGACATTTATTGACCAATGCAACTTAGCTCACTGATTGAAATGTTGTTCAGCTGTAGTTTGACGATGCAGAATAGACCCACACTATCTCCTTCTTGTTCTATATGCTGTTTCTATCACTGCAGCCTAAGTTTCAATTAGTACATCTCAGGCCAAGTTAGGAGTCCATTTTTTCTTCTTTTGTTTTACTTCTATCATTGCACTTATACCACTATGTAATGATTGTGTTAAAAAAGAATTAAGGGTCTAACAAATCAACTCAGTGAGCCAACACTGTGTTATGGTCATAAAATAGTTGATTACCCAAACATTAATTGGATTATTACTATGTACCAGACACTGTACATAATGGGACAGATAAAATTTTGAATAAAGCATAGTCTCTGCCCTCTGGAAGCCCATAGTCTAATGAGGGTTGCTGGTATTTGAACAGACAAAAAATATAGCAGGACAAATACTATGATAGAGGCAAGTTCAAGATGCTTTGAAAGAACAAGAGAAGGATATCTAACCCAGCCTAGGATGGGGCATGTTAAGGGAAGCCTTCCTTGAAAAGATGGTGCCTGGGCTGAGTCTGAGAGAATGAAGACTAGTCAACCAGGTGAAGAGGGAATAGAGGATGAGCATCAAAGCAGGGCCTGCAGCACGAGGAAAGGAATAGAAGTGTTTGGGAAAATGCAAGGCTGCAAGCAGCTTGATATTGCTGAAACATTAGATATGAGCGAGATGTGAAGGTGGGAGATGAAGCTGCCAAGTTTGAGGAGATCTGTATGGTCCTGATATAGCTTGAACTTCATCTTATAAGCATGTTACATGATAATACTTGTATTTATAAAGCTAGTTCTAGTGGCTAGGCAGAGAGATGGATAAGGTCAAAACTGGAGGCAGGGGATTCCGGGATAGCTCAGCGGGTTAAGTGCTCACTTTGCAGCCCTGAGGTCTGAGGATCGAGTCCCAGCCCCAGCCCATGCAGACCCATATGCTGAACTGGGGTGTGCTCCCCAGTTCAGTTATCGCTGGGGCAAACTTCCCATGTGGGAGGCCCCTGGTTTGGCCCACAGCTCATGGCGACACACCTCCAATGTGGGAGGCCCCCAGCCCAGTTCCTACCCTGTGCGGCTCCCCACCCACCTGTGTGGAATGAAACTATGTTGAAAATTGATGATGTACAACTGTGGAGACTGCTCAGGGCCCTCCCCCTTCTCTCTGTCTCGTCTCTCTCTGTCAAAAACAATAAAATAAGTCTTTAAAAAAAACTGGATTGCTTCTTGGCCTTTTGGCTAAAATCAAGTGTAAAAACAAAAACAAAAACACACACATACAAAAAAACTGGAGGCAGAAAGGCCAGCTAAAAGTTGGTTACAACTATTAAGTATGTCGGAGCTGAGAAATACTTCAGAAGTAAAATTGTCAAGATTGGGTCAGTGTTTAGCTCTGAGAGTAGTAAGAGAGTGGGGATGCAAAAATGACAGGTTTCTGGCGTGGAGGTGACTGGATCATGCCATCATTTGAGACAGGGAATATAATAGAAGGAACAGGGTTGGGGAGGAGATAATGAGTTTGGTTTTAGATATGTTAAATTTGAGGTACCTGTAGGATTTTTCAGGTTTGGGGTCAATTTTCTGGCCTGGAAATATCAATTTGGGTGTCACCAGAGCAATGGTAAAATGAGACAATGAGAATAAATGGACCCATCTGAGAGAATTTGAAAAGTGGGAAGAATCAAGAACTTAGGATAGAATCCTGGTCAACAAACACACATTGATGGAGGAGGAGGAGGATCACATGAAGGACAAAGTAAAAATAATCATAGAGGCCCAAAGGGAACTAGGAAACTGTGATGTCATAAACTCCAAAAAAAAAAAAAAAGAAAAAGAAAAAAAAAAGAGCAGCAGTATTAAATGACACTGAAAGATCAGTAAAATAAGGGCTCTATGAAAGACCTTGTTTAATGCTTTGCTAGAATCTGAAGAAATCCAAAATTCTATTGCTGTTTCCTTGTTTTCCCTATCAATGAACCTCATCAAAGAAGAAATGGTTGAGAGATACTCCAACTACTCCTCCAGAAACATCCTGGAAGGGGAAGCTGAGATGGCTCAGTGGGTTAAGCGCTCAATTTGCAGCCCTGGGGAACGAGGATTGAATCCCAGCCCTGGCCCATGCGGACCCATATGCTGAAGTCGGGAGTGCCCCCAGTTCAGTTCTCATCAGGGTGAGACCCTGGTCCAGTTCCTGCCCTGTGCAGTCCTGCATCCACCTGTGTAATAAAACTATGTGGAAAACCTAATGATGTGCAACTATGGAAAGTGTTCTGGGCCCTCCCCCTTTTCTCTGTCTCTGTCTCCGTTTGTGTGTGTGTCTCTCTCTCTGTCAAAAACAATAACAATACATCTTAAAGAAAAGAAACATCCTGGGATAAAAATAAATTTTAACCCCATGACCTTAAATCTCTTTTTTAAATTTTCTACTGTAGGGAAGTTGCAAAGGAGAGATGCTAAAAAAATTGGGGAAAGCCGGGACGGCTCAGCGGGTTGAGCACTCGCTTTGAGGCCACGAGGACCGAGGATCGAATCCCAGCTCCGGCCCAGGCAGGACCCACATGCTGAACTGGGGAGTTCCCACAGTTCGGTTCTCTAGCTGTCTCTGTCTCTGTCTCTCTCTCTATCTGTCAAAAGTAAAATAGAAATAAATATGCACTGAAGATAAAACAATTACTCTCTATAAAATATAAAAAAAAAACACCAAAAAAACTAACAGTTGTTTCCCAATCTGTTTAAAAAAAAAAAAAAAATTAGTAGACTTCTTTGCTGTATGTGACTAAACTAAGTTGGTCAAAAATGCAAGTCAGGGAAGCTGAGATGGCTCAGTGGGTTAGGCGCTCACTTTGCAGCCCCGGGGACCGAGGATCGAATCCTGGCCCCGGCCCGTGTGGACCCACATGCTGAACTGGGGAGTTCCCCCAGTTCAGTTGTCACCGGGGTGAGACCCCGGCCCAGTTCCATCCCTGTGCAGCCTCGCGCCCACCTGTGGAATGAAACTATGTGGAAAAACCGATGATGTGCAACTATGGAGACTGTTCTGGGCCCTCCCCCTTCTCTCTATCTCTATCTCTGTATCTCTCTCTGTCTCTATCTTTGTATCTCTCTCTCTCTCTCTCTCTCTTTCTCTCTCTCTCTCTCTCTGTCAAAAACAATAAATAAATCTTAAAAAAAAATGCAAGTCAGATGTTCCTCTTTCTCCCAGGGAGTAAATATAACTATGGCTGGGTTGCATTAAATGTGGAGCCTGAGTGATCCTGGACATCAAGGCAGAAAGAGAACACACTTGAGAAACTTGCTTGGGGGGAGATAGAGAGCTCAGATATGATGTAGTCAGTGGGATAATTTGCTGAGTAAAAAGAAACTCATAGAGAGGTTTGGATTTAGTGGTCTTACTTAAAGTAAGAGAGAGACAATAGAATACAATGACTTAAGCACACAAACTCGGGGGAGCTGGGATGGCTCAATGGGTTGAGAGGTGTGCTTCCCACCTCAGTTCAGTTTAGCTCCTGCCTGGGGCGTGTCTTTCATGTGGGAGACGCCTGGCCCCCAGATTGTGTGGAAGAGGGGAAAGCATCCCATGCTGGAGGGCCCCTGCCCGGTTCCTGCCTGCTTTGCTCCATGCCCACCTGTGGAATGAAACTATGTCGGAAACTGATGACATACTACGATGAAGACTTCTCTGGGCCCCCCTCCTTCTCTTTGTCTTTCTGTCTCTGTGTCAGAAACAATAAAATAAATCTTAACACACACACACACACACACACACACACACACACACACACACACACCAACTTTGACATAGATGCCCTTGATTTGAACAGCTCTTCCACTTACTAGTTGGTGACCTTTGCTATCTAACCCTGTTTCCTCTCCTAGATAACGGGAACAGAATTGTTAACAGCAAATGAGATTGTGTTTTAAAGCCTCTAGCAAAGTGCCCAGCACAAAATAGTCACTTCATAAAAATTGACAGTCTCTTTCTTCCCCTATTCAATTGACCCACTTCCTGACTTTGGTGATTAAATGTACTATTTTGTTGTTGTTTTTTATTTATTTTTTAATAAAAAAAGAAGTATTTGGTATCAGTGTGCTTTAAGCTGTATGTCGCCATACTGGCTTGCACAATGAAATAATGTATTAGCTCAAATAATAGGACATCCAGACACAGTGTGTGCTGAAAGGTTAGTTGATTCAGCCACTGGAAATTTCGTGAAGGACAGTTTCTTTGGTCTCGTTTTTCACCATCTAAAGTGTCCAATTCATTGTAAAGCTGGTTTCTCCTGTGGTCATAAGAAGGCTGCTTGTAGCAATCACTATATCCATATGTAGTCATATTCAGCAGAAGGTGAGAGACAACCTCTCCTTTAAAGATAAATTAGGGGAAGCTGGGATGGCTTAGTGGGTTAAGCGCTCACTTTGCAGCTCTGGGTTCTGAGGATTGAATCACAGCTCTGGGGTCCGAGGATCCATATGCTGAACTGGGGTGTGTTTCCCATGTTGGAGGCCCCCTTCCCGGTTCCTGCCCTGCGCGGACCCCTTCCCACCTGTGGAATGAAACTGATGATGTACAACTATGGAGACTGCTCTGGGCCCTCCCCCTTCTTTCTGTCTCTCTGTGTCCTCATTGGTCATTGTCTACCCCAAACTTATTAATAACTACCATCGCAAGGATTGTCAACCTCTGATTGGCTTAAGCTTAGATTCCTAAACTAATCATGAGCAAGAGGGAGGAAATTACCATAACTGATATACACGAATGACAGTGGCTCTGCCTTCTGGGCTACAGAAGAATGATGATGGCATGGAGAAGAGCCCCCAGGAAGTCAGCAATGGAAATGTGGTGATTTGAAAACACTAAGGCTTTTGGAGTGGTTTGCTGCTGCAGCATAGCCTAACCTATGTTTATATAACAATAAAAAACATAAAGTGGTGTAAACTATATTGAGAGAATGGAGAGATGTGCAAATAAGAGTGTGAGGGAGCTAAATTCTTATCTATGAAAGCAGGAAGTCAATAGATGATGTTGAAAATGACAGTAAATACTACAAGTAGTCATGCTATTTAGAAACATGGAGGAAGCTTCCAGGAAACAAACAAACAAATAAAAAACTGCTAAAAACATTAAAAGTTATTGCCCAGGAAATGAATATAGGGTAGGAAAAGCTGGGACAGGAGGATTTTTGCTTCCATTATAAACTCTTCTGAATTTTGTGTGTGTGTGTGTTTTAAAAGAATGTGCTTGTATGCCTTTGATAATTAAAAAAAAAATTTCCATTTATCTGACTTTATTTTATGCAAACTCTAAGAAAATGATAATTTGGGGGACCTGGGAACAAGGTCATAGAATCCATCTGAAGTCTTTCTGAAAGGGAAATTGTGTCTTGTTTGACGCAGATCTTACATACCTAATTTATTGCTGAAGAACACTTTGCTTTTGACCACATGATGGGCAAACTGGAATCTGACAGCCAGCTTTAAAATTAAGACAACAATAAAAGAATATCTGTGTTTGTGCCATTTAATAACTTTACAGAGAGGAAAAATACATCAAAAAGGTTTCTGCTCAGCAAATAAAGTAATTTGAACTTATTATGAGATGGGCTATTCACTCACTTGGTAGTGTTCTCTAAAAGGCTTTTTGAGGAGCTAGAGCAGCCAGTTTTTCATTGGTGGGTTACTCTCTTACGACAGGCCTAAGCCTGTTTTCCAACACCTCTTCTCCCAGTATCAAAGTCTTCATGAGATTCATCTCTTACGTGGCCCCCAGACTGGCCACAGCTATACTGTCTACCCTCTCTAAAGCCTCGATCCCAATTTGTGCTGATGATATGACCATTTAAGAGGGTCCCACTTAGGAAGCGCATGGCATTTTCTGCATCAGCTCTGTTATGATATTCCACAAAACAGAAACCACATGGCGTTTTTTCTATTTCATCCAAACCCATAAATACATTCCTGACATCACCACATCTACTAAACAGCTCAAATATTTGCTCTTCAGTTGTGTGAAAGGAAAGATTCCTCACACACAGTGTGCAGGTTTCCTTCAGTAATTGTTCATGCTCTCTGTTGTCACCACTGAACTGGTGGTTCCGGTACTCATTCAGCTTCAGGTAGGAGTCGCTACACAAAATCTTCAGGTTGTTAGATGTGGTGCTCAGCGAGCGCTGTGAGGACAGCTGGTTGGGATCCAGCTTGGCAGCAGTGACACCAACAAAATCCTAAATTAAATTGAAAACAAAAAGTTGCCAGGAGGGAAGCAGAAATACAAACCCATGTACAGTTAAAAGGTGTGTGCCCAGATATATAGACACCTCAGCTCTTGATGAGGAGGCCACAGCAAAGCAAATGCAAAATGGAAAGTTCCCGGTTCCAGCAACATGGTCATAAAGTCCAACTTTGCATATCTTCCTGAAAAGGAAGTTATGTTGTTTTTGGCTGACTCAGACCTTACATACCTAATCTATTACCAAAGAATATATTTAATAACAATATGTTCTTGGAAAATATGGCATAAAACAGTAAAATGGATCAAATTTTCATGGAAAATGAGCATTACTATCATTCCTGGTCAAGGACTAGACATCAGGTTAAGTCACATATATAATCAGAGTCAAAGTACAAATACAGTTGTGACATATTCTCTCATAATTCAAAATAATACACTCATGATTCAAGTCTATAATATGAGAATCAATATATTGTATTGTTATGTTAGAGTAGACTAAGAGTCTCTATATATGCTATCAAGCATACAAGTACTGGCATCATAAATTTGACCAAATTAATATCAAATTTTATTAACAATAATTTCACGTATCATCCTAGACTTTAGAAGGATTTTTATTTAATTACACGAACATTCCAAGTCTATTTTAAAAACATTCTCAGAGAAGTTTAATGCCCCCTCCCCCCCTTTACTAAATTTTCCTACTGCAGTCAGAGGCATTAAAAATGGTTCAAATGGTTTTAGCTATATTAAAAAAAAATAGGCATTAGTTCCCCCCCATCTCTCCTATTTTGTAAAGATTCCCAAATTTTAGTGTGAAAGAAAAATCTGCACAACTAGATGAAATGCAGATTCTAACAGTCCACCCTTAAGAAGTTCTGAAATCTACAGCAAGGAAGTGACATTTAAAATTTAACCTGTAGCCTTCAGTGACCCAGATACAAGGTGTCCAAGGACCACATTCAGAGAAACTCTGCTGTGAAATGCCTTCACTTAACAAACATTTAATGAGCACTCTTTATGAGCACTAAGCTAAGTGCTGGGAATACATCAATGAAAAAGACACAACAAAAGTACAATTTTCAGAAATCATTGTATTCCCAGCACCTAACATGAACAGTGATTTGCATACACAGTAGACATACAATAAATACCTGTTGAATGAATGAACATACAAATTCAGAATTGGGTGATTAATCCAGACAAGTAAATAAAAAACATAATAGTGTGATTAATACTATTTTAGAGATACACGTGGAGGGCAGGGAGAATAAAATTTATTTTATTGTTTTGACAGAGAGAGGGGGGGAGGGGCCCAGAGCTCTCTTTATTGTTGCACATCATTAGTTTTTTTATTTAGATTTATTTTTATTGTTTTTGACAGAGAGAGAGAGAGATACAGAGACCGAGAGAAGAGGGAGGGCCCAGAACAGTCTCCATAGTTGCAAATCATTGGTTTTTCCACATAGTTTCATTCCACAGGTGGGCGTGGGGCTGCACAGGGCAGAAACTGGGCCAGGGTCTCACCCTGGTGAGAACTGAACGGGGGGCATTCCCTAGTTCAGCATATGGATCCACATGGGCCAGGGCCAGGGCCAGGGCCAGGATTCAATCCTCGGTCCCCGAGGCTGCAAAGCAAGTGCTTAACCCACTGAGCCATCCCGGCTTCCCCATAATTAGTTTTTGATATAGTTTCATTCCACACAGGTGGGTGTGGGGCCAAACAGGGCGCACAATGGCCTGGGGGCCTCCTGCATGGGAAGCACACCCTAGTTCAGCACATGGGTCTACACGGGCTGGAGCTGGGACTCGATCTTCAGACCCCAAAGCTACAAGGCGAGTATGCAACCAGCTGAACCATCCCAGCATCCTTGTGTCCATCACATAGGAAGAGAAGCAATTATTCAAATTGGGGACATCAGAGAAGGCTTCCAGAGGAGGGGCAACAAGGAGGGTGTGTGTGTCTGTGTGTAGGTTATAGAAATCTAGGGAATTAACCAGACCGTGAAAACACATGTAAGGGTAGAACATAGTCAAGGGAAACAAAAAGCATAGAAAACTGGAATGGAAGCCTAAATAAAACCAAGTGCAAATGACAGTGTTGTACAAGTCACAGCAATGCAAATGGGGTCTCTGTCTACTTCGATGTCATTTGAAAATCAACCGGATGCCTACTGTCCAAAAATCATCTTCCTGACAACCTGTCAATGATGTTTGAAAGTCTGTCACTGGAAAACTATTACTTTCAGTCATTGACAAATTGCCCCGTTAAAAAATAAATATCCCACCCAGGCTTCATTTACGTTTGTTGATTGTTTTTTATTTATTTTTTAATCTAGCTACTAGTTTGGCGGATCAGAGAATGTGATAGCTAGAGTGGCTTTCGTTCCAACCAGGCACTGTACAAAGTTTCCCTTGTAGATGAGATGGCAAAATATAGGCTGGATGCTTCAGCTGTTTGTTGAGATGAGTCTGTAACTAGTTGAACAAACAAATGGTTTGGTGTCAGACTTGACGGGAAGTTCTAGCAGTAAGCCAAAGTCTCTATTTTTGGCTGTGTCTTGTTCAGTTCGTTTATAATTTTGGCTTACTACAAACAAGAGCTTTTAAAACAGTCAGAGCAGTCCAAAGCTGGAATCGGCTGCCTTGGGGAGCAATGAGCTCTAGGCACTAAGGGATTCAAACCCACCTTTGAGAACTGCTTGCCCAGTAGTCAAAAAGTAGTGAGGCCCATTTTAATCAGTGTAGTGTTAAGAATCAAGCCTGAATTTTGAAGTCAAAGACCTCAGTTCAAATATCAGCCTCACCACTTGCAATGTGATCCTTGGTAAAGTGCTTAACCATATTGATTTTAATGCCCTCATCTGTATACCAGGGATCAAAATACCTGCTTTGCAGCAAATGCTGTGACAATATCGTATGTAAAAGCACCTAGCACTGTGCTGAACACACACTGTTGGGGTTCAACATATAGGAGGTATTAGATAATTATTTCAATTCTGTGAGTCAGTGACTCAGAATAGGACATATAAGTACATATGAAAACTGCCAATAACACAAAGGTAGGAGAGACTTTGAAAGTATCTGGAGGGTAAAAGGGATCAAATACAAGTTGACAGAAGGAGACTAAACTTTGGGGTTGTAAGCATACAATAAAGTCATATTATAAAGTTGTACACCTGAAATTTATATAATATTATTAACTAATGTTACCCCAATAAAGTTAATTAAAAAAAAAAAAGAAAAAGAAAAAATAAAGGATCTGGGCAGCTTTGGATGATAGTGAACCCCAACTCACAAAGTGATGGATAATGCTTAAGAATAAATATAAAGTATTACATTTGGATTTAATACATGGCAAAGGGACAGTGAGGAAGATCTAGAAAGAGCACAGGCTTGGGAGCCTTAGTTTATAATTAGGCCATCCCATACTTCATTCATTTCTTCATTCATCCAACAAGCATTCATGGAGCACTTGTGCTAGATTCTGGGGAATAAAGAAATAAGATGCATGCAGCCCCTTCCCTCAAAGAGCTCACAATCTGGGGCGACAGACAACTTAAAAGATAAATATCATACAACATATATGATTATTTTACTCATAGGAACACTTGCTAGACCCAGAGGTAGCACAGAGAAGGGAGGGAAAACTACAGAGGGGAAGGATAGGAACAGGGGGAGACAACTTTCTAGAAGACATGATCCCTGGGTATTTAAAAAAAGGATCACTTTGTGTGTATTTTTTGAATAACCAATCCAGATTCATGGTGCAAACTATAAGTACAAAAGGATGGGCAAGGTAAGTCTGCTTCCCACCCCTGTGCCCAGTAACCCAGTTCTCTGAAGATGCAGATCACTGTCATTAATTTCTTTTCTATACAGACCTACACCAAGTCTGATTTTGAAAGTTGAATAGGGTTTGGCTGGAAGACAAGGGGTTATTCTAGGCAGAGAGGACAGTGTATACAAAGGAATGGTGGCATGATGTGGTGTTCAGTTTGATATTATTTGGGCAAGAGCATAAAAGAAAAGTTATAGGAGATAGGACAGGAAGGGTAGGCAGAATCAAGTTATGAAAGGCCTTATAAGGCATGCATAGTATCTTGGATTCCATCAGTAAGCAGTCAGGAGCCATGATAAGGCTTGAAACTGAGGAGTGATGTGATCTTATCTGTGTTACAGATAATTCATTCTAACATCAATGTGGAGAACAAATAAAGGGGAGTAGGCCAAGAGGAAAGGAGACTAATTTTTAAAAAAGATTTATTTTCATTGTTTTTTGACACACACACAGAGAGAGGGACAGACAGAGAAAAACAGAGAAAAGCGGGAGGGCACAGAGCAGTCTCCATAGTTGACAGCATTAGTTTTCCATATAGTTTCACTCCACAGGTGGGTGTGGGGCTGCGCAGAGCAGGAACTGGGCCGGGAGCCTCCTGCATGGGCCCCGACAAGAACTGAACTGGGGACACAACCCAGTTAAGCATATGGGTCCCCACGGGCCAGAGTCAGGGCTGTGGCCGGGATACAATCCTTGGACCCCAGGGCTGCAAGATGAGCGCCCAACCCACTGAGCCATCCCAGCATCCCCAAGACTACTCTTAAGAAGAGCTACTGTAATAATGAAAGGGAAGAAATAGGGTGGGCACCCGTTAAGGATAGTCAGAGACTGAGCACACCAACTGCTGATGGGAATCAGCCAGTATAAAGACTAAGAGTGGTTGAAAACACAGAGGAGAGAATGGTAGCTGATGAAGAAAGATCCCCAAGGATGTGGGAGACACTGAGTTCCAAAGCATAAGTAGATGGATTAACCTTGAATCGGAGACGATATGTCTACTCCCGCAAGATAAAAAGTAAGGAGGTTAGGATGTGTAGAGACACAGCTCTCTTGGTAGGGTGGAGTGAGGACAGGACAGTGGAAGTTATCATCTGATGGCCTAGATTTGCAAATGAAATAAGATGTAGGTGAGGTCATCTGAGAATAAAGTGGATCATTGGGATAGGTTGGTAAACTGGAGTGCAGATGAAAATGATTGAAAAGATGAAGCTTGTTGATGGGTCATTTACAAGGGCATTGAAGTCATTCAGGATGGTGGCCAGAGTTAGGGACGCTATAATTCAGGTGTGTCCAATCTTTTGGCTTCCCTGGGCCACATTAGAAGAAGAAGAATTGTCTAGGACCACACATAAAATACACTAATGATAGCTGATGAGTTGGGCTGAATTCAAAGCTGTCCTGGGCCACATGTGGCCTGCAGGCTCTGCATTGGACAAGTTGCTAATATTCTGAGGCCCTCAATAACTGAGAGATCTAGAAGACAGTAGGTAACAGTAGGAAGGAATGGAAGAGGGTAGCTATACCATCTCCTGGCCCCTTAAGAGAACAGAGGACCTCTACCATTGAAGCTTTGGAGTTGTTGCTTAGTAGATACTAAGTATCTGACTCAAAGTAGGTGCTCAATAAATGTGAAGATATAACTTATTCTTTTTTAAGGCAACACGACTTTAAAATTGCATTAGAAGATCACAGAGGGGAAGCAGCCCTGGGACATGAGGATCAAATCCTGGCCCTGGCCAGTGCAGACCCATATACTGAACTGGAGTGTGCCCCCAGTTCAGTTCTCGCGGGGGTGAGCTTCCCATGTGGGAGGTCCCTGGTTCAGCTACTAGCTCCTGGGAGCATGCCTCACATGTGTGAGGCCCCTGCCTTGTTCCTGCCATGCGCAGCCCCGTACCCACCTGTGGAATGAAACTATGTTGAAAGCTGATGATGTACAACTATAGAGACTGCTCTGGGCCCTCTCCCTTCTCTATCTCTCTCTCTCTCTCTCTCTCTCTCTCTCTCTCTCTCACTCACTCTCTCTCTCTCTGTCAAAAATCAATAAAATAAGTCTTAGGAAAAAAACAAAAAAGAAGAACACAGGAAGGAACAGTCCTAATGAACTCAGCACTGGTCAAACTACACATAGAGCAAGTATGTCCATTTCTAGGGACTGTATTTTAAAGTAAACGTTTACAAACTATAGTAAATCTAGATAAGAGTCCAAAACCACTGAGGACTGATTAGGAATTGAGCATGCTTAGTCTAGCAAAGAGATGGTTAAAGGAGGATATGACAGTTGTGAAATCTTTGAAAGGTTATTTGTGGTCCATATGGTAAAAGTTAGGTTAATGGATAGAAGTTACAGAGAAGACTGCAAGTGTTTTTCAACATTTTTCATTTATCCAATGATGAAATGTGAACTTATCTAGTGTATTAAGTGGAGGCTGGATGAACACATAGCTGTGAGAGGAGTTAGGTCACAGTTAGAGAGAGAAGATGGAAAAGCAATCAAGTCATTGTGGGCCGCAGATCATCAAGTTGATTTGTAGACACTGTGAGAGACTATTTCCTACTTTAAAAAGTAGAGCTTGGCTAGAATAGAAGGCCCTCCCTGAATCTTGCTGTTGGGGAAGAATGAGTCAGAGAATCTAAATATAGAAGAAAAACTTGAAGAATGGCTCAAAATGATCACATTTGGGAGAGGGAGGAAAGAAGGTGGCAAGATAAAGCAAATAACTTTCCAGGAAACAAATTTTACTGGCCTTCTATAATTGGTGGGAGGACTCTGTAAACAACCTTTTCAATGGCTGCCTTAAACTAATGCTTTATTTCAACTACACGGAAATAAGGATCTGGACTCTTTAAAAAGCTAGGCTATTTCCTGCTCCAGATGAAGACAGTCACTCTGAGAAAGAAAATTAGAGAGTTGGGACAGCAGTGTTACCTGCCTTGCCTTCGTAAAACTGTTCCTATTCGTAGGTACAGAGCTTCAGCTGAAGCTGTACTTACAAAATGGAGATAGCAAGTCTCCTCCTAACCCCAGTGTGGTTGTGAGACTATTCTGAAATATACATGTGAATAAGCCTTGGAGTCTCTAAAGTGATGTGTGACTTGTATTTTTAGAACATTTATTTTAATTCCATTTACAATATATTACTTAGCATCTTTATTTCAAGTTGTTTCTACTAAACTAATAAGGTTCAGTATTTCTGTCGGCTTTTCTTGCTACAATGCACAAGAACTCATTTTGGAATAAAGTGAAAAGTGAAATAGTAAAAAAAAAAAAAAAAAAAAAAAAAAAGACTGTTTCTAGTGGCAGAGAGACAGAAAGAGAGCTGAGATAGCTGTTGAGGCCTGGAACCCCATGGCCAGAAAGATCTATCTGTGACAAGAGAAACTAATGCCTGATTGAGGTAGCTTAAAGCCCACAACAGTAGAAGATGTTCATATGTCTTTAACACCTATATTTAAAAGAGCTGTTAAACATAGGCTGAAACAGACAGGCAGAGCCAAAGCAAAGACAATGGCCTGGGGACAACCTACAGGAGAAACAAGAATAATAGGTGATTGTTCAGTGTAGAAGCAGATCCTGATTAAATTAAGAATGCGGCAGTATGATGCTTAAATTTTTTGTCTGTCATTTGCACTATATGACCTTGCTATTCAAAACATTGCCTATGAACCAGCAGGAGCAATATCACCTGAGAGCCTATTAGGAATGCAGAACCTCACGCCCCTCCCCAGACCTGCTGAATAATAATCTGCATTTTAACAAGCATTTGTATGCACAGTACAGTTGAGAAGTAATGCTGGACTTAGTTTCTTTCTTTCTTTTTTTTAATATTTATTTTATTGTTTGAGAGAAAGTGAGAGAGAGAGAGAGAGAGAGAGAGAGAGAGAGAAAGGGGGAGGGCCCAGAGAAGTCTCCATAGTTATATATCATTAGCTGTGACATGGTTTTATTCCACACAGGTGGATGTGGGGCTGTACCAGGCAGGAACCAATTCGGGTAACTCTCCCATGGGAGGTGAGAACCTTTGCCACCATCTCAGCATTTACAATTGTGCCACAGTTCAGCATATGAATTTTCACAGGCTGGGGCTGAGATTCGATCCCTGCTCTGGTGGTTGCAGGACAAAGCACTCAATCTGTTGAGCTATTCCAGCATCCCTTGGAATTGGTTTCTTTTTCTTTTTTTTAAATAAATATTCGTTTTTCTTTAATTTATTTTATTGTATTTTACACACAGAGAGATGGAGACAGAGAGAAGGAAGTGGGCACAGAGTAGTCTCCATAGTTGTACATCAATAGTTTTCAACATAGTTTTATTTCACACAGATGGGCGGGGGGGCTGTGCAGGGCAGGAACAAGGCAGGGGCCTCCTGCATGGGAAGTACACCCCTTGAGCTAGGGGCCTAACTGGGGGCCTCCCACATGGGAAGCTCACCCCAGCAAGAACCAAACTGGGGCCACACTCCAGTTTAGAATACAGGTCCACACGTGCTGGGGGATTTGATCCTCGGACCCCGGGGTTGCAAAACCAGCACTTAACTAACTGAGCCATCCCAGAATCCCCTGGACCTGGTTACTTAGTTGATTTTTTGCCTAGCAAAACTCTCTCCCTTTCTTCTTCCTTTTTTCCCCTTCCTCCATCTGTCTCGATTTCTCTGATCTATTTTCTTTGTGAGATAACAAACAATTTTAATCATAGAGGCTAGCCCTAGAAGTAGTGCTCATGATATAGGAAAAAAAAAGGAGGGGGGTAGCTGCGTACCTATTGTAAAGCCTGGGTTTAAGGAAAGGGAAACCACTGACTTGGTTTTCAATTGTGCTGTCTGAGTAACCATCAAGCTTATTGACTTTCTGAACCTCGGTCTCCTCCTCTACAAAATAAAGGTCATTATAGTATTTACCTCAGAGTGTTGTATTGAAGATGAAATGAGGAGCAGGTATGTCAACTACCTGGCACAGTGCCTGGCACACAGTAAGTGCTCAGTGTATAGGAGTCATTATTATTGGAAGTCATTGGTTTGGAAATAAAGTTAGAAATCATAAAGAAGTAGTGTTATGACTGCCCACAGCCTTCCAACGTCCACAAAGTCCCTATGAGAGCCTCCATAAAAGCCCCATCCTACCCCATCCAGTTCAGCCTCCTTGATTCCATTTCCAGCCAGCAATCAAGCAAAAGAATTTCTTATTCCATTGGCCCATCTTCCAGTTTTTGCTGAATTAGTAAGATTTCTACTTTTGCATTGCAAAAGGTGCACAGTATTAGTACATTAAAATCAAAAATGAAAAAAAAAGAGTCTTTTGTGGACTGGCCTGGAAATGTAACCATTTATAACAATATTGTTTTCCTATGGAAAAATGCACCTCACCTTCCAAAAAATTGACTTCAGAATGAACTTTGAGATCTCAGCCTTGTGTACAAGTTGGAGGCTGCCTGTATGTCAACATATTGGAGTGGTGACAAAGGGCTAGATAAACCAAGTCCAGAATTCCAGAGGTAAATATGAATGCTCCAAGGAGTGGAAAGTAGAGCAAAAAGCTCAATCTGAGGCAACAGTATCAAGATTTAAAAAGCTAACACAGGAAGGGAGATACAGCTCAGGAAAGATGTTAAAAAACATTAACAACAAAAATACAAAACATTTCTCTACCCTTTTAGGTAAGAGGCCCCTAATTAGCTTAGCATCTACAAACAATATTAAGGCCTTACAAACTGTCTCTGCTCACAGCACTTTGCCTGTATTGTCAGCTCAGATAGGAAAACAGAAAGCAGCATATCTGCCCCCTACCCTAGTTCCTCTCATCCTCACACCTTGACAGCTAGCTTCCAGGTTCAACTCTCTCTGAAATCTTTGTAATTGTGAATATATTTCTGTATGGAGGGTTTCCTATGCATGGGTACTATGTGTGTGTATATGTGAGGGAGGACGTTTGAATATGGTTGTGTTAACCCCCTTCTCTCCAGAAGAGATTAGGACTTTGGGAAAGTACAACATAGTTTTTCCTTACCAAAAGGAAGAGGATTCCTGTATTGGGTAAAATGAAAAGACTGGTGAAAACAGGGTCCCCAGGATGGAGAAAGGTGGGAAGCTATACTAGAGGACCATGGAAAAGCAAAGGCTTTTGTACCTTCTCATTTAAGTCTTTAGCAAGAAGATGGGTTATATCCAAGGGAATTCTGGGTTAATAGGGCAGCAAGCTAGTAACATCTAATAGCCACCATTTACAAACATCCATTAAAATATCCATAAAGCGCTGCAAAAACACTGAAGAGCTACACTAGCTAAGAAAACTGGGGTAAAGTAACCACCAACTGCTAATGGAGGAGGAGTTTATGCTGGCTTTTGTGGAGACAGAGTAGGACTAAGGAGCATACTTGTGGCCTACATACACTCTACCCTCTGATCCAGACAATCATAGTGCCAAGAAAGATGAGGACAAATTTTGCTTCACTTCTACCAGCTGTCTTCATTTTAGCAACACAGGGGCTGTACTACACAGAAAACCAGAGACTATCCCTTTCCTACAAAGCAAATATTTTCTGAGGCAACCAGGGTTCTGCATCACTTCTTTCACCATCAGCTCCTCTATTTTCTAAATGTTTTTGGAGACTACAACTTGAATACACCACATGGTCAGTGTGGTGGTAATGATGGTTGGGCCAACAGTTGTTATAAAGAAAACCTTCAAATGTAAGCATTCTTGGAGACATCATATCTGAAATAATGTAACAGGATAAAGTACAGAGTTGGACCACCCAGAAGATCAGAGATAGAAGATTCCATCTCAATGCAGTAGAGCCTAAAAAATAATAAAATCGCCACCAACACTATCAACTGTCCCGTTTACTGTGCACTTATTATGCGTCAGGCACTATTTTAAGTACTTTACACACATCATCACATTTATTCCTCATAGCAAACACAAGTTGTCGGTCAAGTTGGTTTGAAAGGATCAGATAACAATAATGATATTTATTGTTTATTGAGCTCTTACTATGTGTTAAGCCACTAAGTGTTTTATATCCACTATCTCATTGGGTAAACGCCTATTAGGCACTAGAAAATGGGCTCAGCCTTCCCAATTCATGCTTCAAGGCTCAGTTCAGGTATCACCTCTTCTAGGAAACCCTCCTTGACCCTTCCATTCTGGGTTCAGTTCACCCACTCTGTGTTCCTTCTTCCATCACTACCGTGTGCTTCCTTCTATCACAACTTTTATCTTCTCTCTCTCTCTCTCTCTCTCTCTCTCTCTCTCTCTCTCTCTCTAATACAAGACTATGAGCATCAGAAGAAAGCACTGTAGATGTTAGGATGCAATAATATATGACCTCCATGAAACAGTTCTATAAAGAAAAAGGTTGAAATAAAAGTTGCTCTTAGATGGCAGGCAGAATTGTGGGTGAATTATTTTTAAGATTTATTTTATTGTTCTTGACAGACAGAGAGAGACAGAGAGAAGGGAAGAGGGCACAGAGCAGTTTCCATAGATGTACATCATCAGTTTTCAACATGGTTTCCTTCCACACAGGTAGGAGGGGACTGTGCAGGGCAGGAACTGTGCTGGAGACCTCCCACATGGGAGGCACACCCCCTAGAGCCAAACTGGGATGAGAACTGAACTGGGGGCCTCCCACGTGGAAGCACACCCCAGTTCAGCATATGGGGTGGGACCAGGATTTGATCCTTGGCCCCCAGGGCTGCAAAACGAGCACTCAACCCACTTAGCCATCCTGGCTTTCCTGTGGGTGAATTTTGAGGCTTTGTCACACCATCCTGCACTAGCGATTTTCTAAAATAATTTTGTATTACTTTTATAATACAAATCTTGGGATGCCAGCATAGCTCAAATGGTTGAGTACTTGCCTTGAAACTGCAAGATCTGGGGATTGAATCCCGACCCTGGCTTGTGCAAGCTCATATGCTGTACTGTGGTGGTGAAGGTTGTCTCCTCCCATGAGGGAGGCTCCGGGTTCCTTCTGACCCTGTGTGGCCCCACATCCACCTGGGTGGAATGTGACTATGTCATAACTAATGATGTAAGCTATGGAGACTGCTCTAGGCCTTTCCCCCACCATCTTCTCTCAAAAACAATAAAATAAATCTTTTAAAAAATATTTAATTTATATAAGCAAACCATACTCATTTTTTGGCAAATGATAAAACTAGAAAGTCCCTCTCCTTCACTCCTTTCCCCCACACCTAATCCTACCTCTGCCTTAGAAGAAATATTGTCAACAATTTAGCTGAAATCCTTTCACAGGGGGATATATTTGATTTTAAACAAGAAAAAAATAAATGTGTCAGTTCTGAATAGAATATATTCCAGTTAAAACAAGGGGATGGAAAAACCAAATGATATTAAAATAAATCAGTATTAAAGAAAATCTAAAAAGAACAATAGATTCTTGAGTACCAAGGCCTTATATCACTACTACTAGTTTTTAATTATTATAATAGTAACCATTTATTGAGCTCTACGGGGAAGAATAAAGTGGCCCTCACTTGAGATAAAGAAATCTGATACAAGTGCCATTTCATGCATCTACCTATATAAATCCCTCTGATTTAGATACAACCATATTCAAACATCCTGCCCCATATGTCTACACACACAGTATCCATGCACAGGCAAAAAACCCACATAGAAATGTATTCACAATTACAAAAATCTTGTCGAATTTTACTTTTATTTTTGTGTTAACTCTATCCCATTCAAATTAGTTCTTAGTTAATGTTCTAATACTTGCATATAAATTTGACCTTGTTATTTTTACATAGAAAAAAACTGGAAGTTGGAAGGGATGGACCTTGAGATCATCTGGTCTACCTCCATATTTGCAAACACAGGCGTCTATACTACTTGAGACCTCAAACTAAATTCTACTTGATGGACCCTAAGGGCACTTTAAAATTTCCCCCTCAGTGGGTTGAGTGCTCACTTTGCAGCGCCGGGGACCGATGATCGAATCCCGGCCCCGGCCCTGGCCCGTGCGGACCCATATGCTGAACTGGGAGCTCCCCCAGTTCAGTTCTCTCTCTGTATCTCTCTCTCTCTCTCTCTCTCTCTGTCAAAAACAATAAAAATAAATAAATAAATAAATAAATAAATAAAGTGAACCTACAGTTAAAAAAAAGAATATTAAAAAAAAAAAAAAAATTCCCCCAGTTGCTCATCTCTGTATTTTATCTCCCCTTAGTCAATCAATCAACAACAATTTATTGAGCATCTACCATGTCCACACACTGTGTGAAAAAAAGTTGTGGTGGGAAACATGATAGCTCCTAAACAGAGTCTATGAGTCACTCAGTGGCCTTTTAAAGTTACAGACCTCTTGTCCCCACCCCAGATCTACTGAATTTGAATCCATGTGGTTGTACCTGTTATGAACTATATTGTGTCCCCCCCACACCCTAAATCCTAATGTTGAAGTACTATCCCTTGGTACCTCACAATATGACTACCTATGGAGATGGGATTTTTAAAGAGGTAAGTAAAAACGAGGTCAATAAGGTTAGCCCTAATTCAATATAACCAGTGTCCTTATAAGAAAAGAAAATTTGGACCAGGACACATGCAAGAAAACACCATGTGAAGATGACTTCAATAAGGCTAGTCTCAAAACTCATGGATAAAAAATAACAAACCAATTAGAAAATGGACAAGGGACATGAAAGGACTTTTCTTTGAAAAGGATATACAGATGACAAATAAGCACATGAACCCATGCCAACATTATCAGCCAGTAGGGTAATGCAAGCCGTGATCCTAGGGCAATGACACTACATACATATTAGAAAAAAAAAAAAAGGGTAAAAATAAGATAAAATAAAACACCAAATGCTTATGAAAAAATAAAATAAGGTTAGGAAAGCAGCCTCAGTAGAAACCAATCCTGCCAAATCTTTTATTTTGGACTTCTAGCCTCCAGAACTGTGAGAAAATCAATTTCTATCATTCTCTTCCACTTGCCAGTTGTGTAACCTTGGGAAATTAATTAGATCTCCCTGAAAGCTACAAAACAATACCCCCTCACAGGCTTACTTTGAAAAACAAATGGAAAACAGTTGTAATGCTGTTTAGCACAGTGCCTTGCATATAGTAAAGGCTCATTCATATTAGCTATTGTTATTAATATAAGGTGGTGGAGATGCCGAGATGGCTCTGGGGGTTGAGCACTTGCTTTGCAGCCCCGGGGTCTGAGAATCGAGTCCCGGTCCTGGCCCCTGTCCGTGAGGACCCATATGCTGAACTGGGGTATACTTCCCATGTGGGAGGCCCCCAGTTCAGTTCTCACTGAGATGAGCTTCCCATGAGGGAGGCCTGGGTCCATTTCCTGCCTTACAAGGGCCCCCTGCCAACCTGTGTGGAATGAAACTGTGTCAAAAACTGATACTGTACAACTATGGAGACTACTCTGGGCTCTCCCCCTTCTCTCTGACTCTGCCTCTCTTTCTCTCTGTCAAAACAATAAAATTAATCTTTAATAAAAAAAAGATGGTTGGTCTAGAAATTCAGAGGACAATAAAGCTTGAACGGAAAAATATTATACCTTTATTTTCACCAACTCTAACTGAAATTTAGATTTCCTTCAATTACAAATGCAAAAAACAGATCACAACGGTATAAGCAGTATTTGTTGATTTTGTTACCAGGAGAAAACACAAACAACTTGATGTCACCTTACTGTCAATACAGGTGTCTTTAATTTTTTTTTTAATATTTATTTATTTATTTATTCATGACAGAGAGAGAGAGAGAGAGAGAGAGAGAGAGAGAGAGAGAGAGAGAGATACACAGAGACAGAGAGGGAACTGAACTGGGGGAGCTCCCAGTTCAGCATATGGTTCCACACGGGCCGGGGCCGGGATTCGATCCTCGGTCCCCGGCGCTGCAAAGTGAGCGCCCAACCCACTGAGCCATCCCGGCTTCCCCAAGTAGAACTAAATATTTTTATACTCGGGAAGCTGGGATGGCTCAGCAGGTTAGCGCTTGCTTTGCAGCCCCGGAGACCAAGGATCGAATCCCGGCTCCGGCCCAGATGGACCCATATGCTGAACTGGGGTGTGCCCCCAGTTCAGTTCTTGCTGGGGCCTGTGTGAGAGGCTCCCGGCCCAGTTCCTGCCCTGCACAGCCCCGCGCCCACCTGTGGAATGAAACCATATGGAAAACTGATGCTGCCAACTATGGAGACTGCTCTGGGCCCTTCCCCTTCTCTCTGTCTCGCTGTCTCTCCCTGTCGAAAAATCATGAAAATAAATCTTTAAAAATATTTTTATACTCATTATTACTTTGAAGTTACCATGGTTATCAGGGCTGCATCTAGAACTTAGTTACTACATTAATAAAAGGTATGAATATATCATTATATCACAATTTTCTATTTTTAATATTTTGATGACCACGTGACAATATAATTTATTTCCTTTGTAACCCTGTGCATTTTATTTAATGTATCAAAAAACAGTTCTGACCAGGGGTCCATAGGCTTCCCTATACTATCAAAGGGGTCCTTGGCACACACAAAAAGGTTAAAAACCCTTGATATAAAAGTTTTTGAACCCTTATTAGCTATAATAGTCTACAAATCTGTGATGAACAATTGTCCAAAGTTTCAAGAAATATAATTGCTTCCCCCAGTTAATAAAGGTTAATAAAATTGAATATTGATGATAGGAAAATTGCCTTGCCTAAAAATCACTGTTGTGCTCCTCAAGTTGAACCTGACTAGACTGTAAATGTATAGAGGGCAGCCACCTATTCTCTATACGTGCTATATAATTTCTACGTGCCTGAGTCTCCTCGTCTCTTAGGCAAGGATGATCATATTATCTAACAGGGCTGTTGTGATAATTAAATTGGATGATGCCATCTAGAGCACTTAGCACAGTGCCTGGCACATGGTAGATAATAAAAAATTCAGTTATTATAATATTAATTATCATACCAGTGTTGTCAATTTCCTTCCCGATTCGCTACAGCACAAATAAAAGGCCCTTCAATATGTTAAATCAGTAAATCCTTGACTGCATTTTTGTTATTATGCAATCTTATTAAAACAGATGTTACGCTTTGTAAATGTTTGGTAAACCTATCATTAAAAAAGTCACCCAATGGTTAAAGGCACAAGTTTTGAAGTCAGGAAAGTGTGGGTTCAAATCCGAATACCACTACTTATTTCTTATGTGACCTGAGAGCTTCTTTATCTTTTCCCAAGCCCATTTCATCAATGGAATCACAGTGCCTACTTCATAGGGTTGTTTTGAGGACTAAATGAGATAATACTTGTAAACTATCTGGCATATAGCCGACACTCAATAAATTATATCTGTTCTATTTCTCAATAATTGCTAAATGCATGGCAAACTTTTGAAGTGGGAGGCTTTCCTTAATGTTTCAGAGGAGGTTCCCTGAGACCTGGTACCTAATCCCTTCCCAGCCTCCATACTCACTGTTGCATCACTCATATCTTTTTCTCCAGTAACAGTGACTTGCTTTGTTCTCCACACCTGGTTGCCAGTATACATGCTGTTCTCACCATCATGCCCTGTTCTCTACTTTCTCCACTTAGATTGCCCTTCCTGCCTTACAGAGCCAACTAGCCCTCCTCCACAATCCCACAGCATGTGCTATCCCCCCTACACACACCAGACCTCCATCATCACTTCCCATTTGTCTGTTTTTGTCTGTTTATATATCTGTTTTGCCAGCTAGATCATCAGTTCTTTGGGAGCTTGCTATGTGTCTTATTTATCTCTGAATCTCCACTAATACTGTACCTGACACATAGCAAGTACAGTGTCAAATGACTCCATCAGAAAAAGAGTTGTTCTTTATACCTGCTTTCTGCTCTACCTAGAAATCCACCAGCTATGTCTGGAAGTGAAGCCTCCCTCTGCTCATTGGGTTTGAGCAAAATTCTTTTTGCTGCTTAGAGTCTTTCTATCCAACACAATATATGTGAACAAAGCCAGGCTTCATGAAGAGGAGCCCACTTTCCCACAAAGGAAAGCTATGTCAATATAAGCTGGACTTGGATGTAAACATATGACAGCTTTCTGAACTCTATCTTGGAACTATCTAGATTTTTTTATATATAAGTTATATTTGTTCTTCATCGGCTTGGATACAGTATGCAAAGTTGTACTGAATTATTAACAATATTTCTGGAGATCAAGGACTATAATGAGAGAAATGTCAAGGGGACAGAATCTTGAGTTTAATGGTGCAAAATGCCAAGAAGGACATACTTCTACCAGGGCCTTGTCCCAAGGTTATGCACAAAGATAAGGGGTCTCAGACAACTATAGAAGCAAAAAGCTCCAGCAGTTCTCAAAACACAACTTAAATAAACATTTATGGAGCTAATATATTTTGTTATAACGTTTAACATAAAATAATTATAAACTAGAGGGAAAATCATAAACACTGTAATTAAAAAACAATTCAGGGAAGCCGGGATGGCTCAGTGGGTTAAGTGCTCACTTTGCAGCGCCGGGGACCGGGGATCGAATCCCGGCCCCGGTCCGTGCGGAACCATGTGCTGAACTGGGAGCTCCCCCAGTTCAGTGTTCTCTCTCTCTCTCTCTCTCTCTCTCTCTCTCTCTCTCTCTCTCTCTCTCTCTCTCTCTCTCTCTCTCAAAAAAAAAATATATATATTTAAAAAAAAAACCCAAAAAACAAAAATAAAACAAAACAAAAAAAACAATTCAATATGCTATAAGTCTACACAATGCATATGAAATTTTATATTCTACTACCTCCTCTGGCTTTTACCCAAAAACTTTTTTTTTTAAAGACAATGAAGAAAAGAAAAAATTAACACATCACTAAAAAAATAAAAAAAATAAAAAAGACAAAAAAAAAGTGGGGAAATGAACGCATCTCAAGAATGGGCGTTTGAGAGAGCACACGGAATCCTCCGCTGTCTGTGAGAACTCAAGGACCAGACTCTTAGTTCTGCTTGTCTGAACAGTGACCTCCAAATGCCTCTTTTATCTCTGACCTTGGGAGCCTGTCAGGAGCCAGGTACAGCTTGTTTCTGGTGGTCTGCCCCATACAGAAGGGAGTACTGTACTTCCTCCACTTCCCAAAACTGTGGGGTCCCATATAAGACCACTTGGGAACAGGATTTTGTTGGCCACCCTTTGCTCCTAATGGAAGAGCCCATGCTCCTGGCCCCTGGAGGGAATTTCTTTTCTTTTCTTAATTGTTTTATTTTCTTTTACTTTTTAATTGTTTTTGAGAGAGAGAGAGAGAGAGAGAGAGAGAGAGAGAGAGAACTGAACTGGGAGAACTCCCAGTTCAGCACATGGTTCCGCACGGGCCGGGGCCGGGATTCGATCCTTGGTCCCTGGCGCTACAAAGTGAGCGCTTAACCCACTCAGCCATCCCGGCTTCCCCCCTGGAGGGAATTTCATGTCTACGGAAACCCAAACCACAGCGACTCAGGAAAATGGGGCTGCAGTCGAAAGAGCGTGGCTCTGCCCTGATCAATGTCCGGGTGTACAGCTTGGCCAGGGACCCTCTTAGCATAAAATATCTGCCTTCTTTTTCTTGCTACTCTCAGAACGAATGCAGTGTGGATTTCCATAGGAGGTACTTCTGGAGGCTTCCAAACTCTTTGCTCCAGACCGAAAATATTCACGGTCTTGAACACAAGATGGCAGTCTACACTGTTTTATCGCAAGGGTCCTGGGCTTGGGAATGAAGCGAGCTGAAGGGGGGTGGAGAGTGCTGACTAAAACTAAAATCCATTCGAGTTTTACGTGAAAACTCAACATCATGAATATTTTGAACTGTTTTCAGGAACCAATCGTGGTTGAATCTTCTATAGGCAAAGTATTCCAAGTCTCCAAGTCCTGAAAGTCTACCACAAGCCCACCCAGAACATCCCCACATCTCCTAAAGCTGGGGTATGACCCAGGGCACTAGCCTGCCCGCTCTCCACAGATTTGCCCTTTCACCTCACCTCAGCTGCAGCCACGACCAGCAGTTTCACGACAGACACCCTCAGGACTCAAATAGCCCGTCACGTCGCGTGTTGGAACGGTAAGGGTCAGAAAAGAAGAGGAAGGGGAAAAGTTTGGAAAGTTAAGGGAAGGTACGTGAAGTGGGGAGAAAGTGACAAAATTGAAGAGAAAGAGGGGCTACTGGAGTGAGGTGAGCAAGGGGAAGATAGAACGAGGGAAACGAAGTGGGAAGACAAATCGAGAAGAGAAAAAAAACCGGGTGCAAAAGGGGGGTAGGTGAGGAAATACGGAGAAGGGGAAAAGGGAATAAGAAAAAGGACTAAAAAAAGAAAGGGAAGAACGGAAACGGGTAAAGAGAGAGCGAGGGAGAGAAAAAAAAAGAATGAGGGAAGAAGCGCAGAGAGAAGGGAGGGGGCCGGGAAAGGGGGGCGAATTGGGAAGAGAGGAGAGGGAGGGAGTCGGGCCCGCTCCGCGGGGATCCTGCCGGGGGCGCCAGGCATTCCCGGAAGCCAGCGCGGAGATCGCCTCCTGGGGTTGCGGGGAAAGAGGAGAGAGCAAGTGGGAGGCCGGGGGGCAGATCAGTGACGTGAAGGAAGGGGCACGAACTGAGGAGAGTTTGAGCGTGCTTCTGTGAGTTTTGTTTCAGGCATTTATTGGGGACGCCTGACGTGTGCCTGACACGCACAGCCTCTCTTCGGGGGCCACCGTGCTCTTCGCAGCCCTCGGAACGAGGCCAGCGGGGGGCGGCGGTGGGAGACTGACTAGACGGGCGCAGGAGGGCGGCGTCGGGAGGAGGGCCAGTCTGCGCGGGACGACGGACATTTGCCCGCCCGCCTAGAACTCGCGGGCAGGGTGGCGCGGCGGCCCCGGCCCCGCGGCTCGTAGGTTTCTGGCCGAGGATGCGCCGCGAGCGGCCACGGAGCTCGAGCCGAGGCGCCGGGCGCGCGGCGGGGGGGACAGTCGGGCCGGGCTCCCGGGAGAGCGGGCGAAGGTGCGCGCCGCTGTGTGGGTGCGAGGGCGCGTGGGTGAGGCGAGGCGGGGCGGGGCCGGGGGGCTGGGGGCCGGACCGAGCCGGCTGGGGGCCGGCCCCCGCCAGGGGAGCGGCGCAGGAGCGGTCTCTGTCGGCCCCCCTGGGGGTAATTTACTGGCTGTCACGGCCCCTGTGCGGGCTCCTGGGCGTGCAGCTCGCTCACTGGCTCACTCGCGCGCAGCTCCTGCCACCGTTCGGCCGGCCCAGCCCAGGGGAGCCCGAGAGAGGGCGAGCCAGCGAGCCGGGAGGGAGGGATCAAGGAGGAGGGAACGAGGGAGCGCCTCGACTTTCCCTCTGCCCTGCTGCCCGCCCTTCCTGCTGCCACAGGTCCGCCCCGAGCCCCGCGCGCGCACTTGGGAAAGTTGGGACGGCGCTGAGGCCGCGTGCGGCACCTCGGGGAACGGCCGGGGCCTCTAGCGGAGGGGGAGGAGGAGTAAGAGGAAGAGAAGGAAGTGAGCCCCAAGGATCCGCTCCGAGCTGTTTGTCCAGCTGTTTCTATTCGCACCCGGAGCAGCTCAGCCAGAAGGGGGCCGATCCGAGGGTGGTTGGCTGCAGGCGCTAATTTCCAACTCTTCTCGCAGCTTGTCTTTTCCAGACACCCTGGAGTCCCCCCAGGACAGCTCGGCGGGCGCGCACCTGCCAGCCGCCCCCGACCTGGCAGGCCAAGCGGCCCCCGAGCCTGAGAAGATGGCTCAGTCCAAGCCCGACTGCCGCTCACCTGTCGGGCTCGACTGCTGCAACTGCTGCCTGGACCTGGCCCACCGCAGCGGGCTGAAAGACGGCGGGGAGAACAACAACCCCGGCAACCCCACCGTGAGCAACTTTCGGCAGCTGCAGGAGAAGCTGATCTTCGAGAACCTCAACACCGACAAGCTCAACAGCATAATGAGGCAGGATTCCCTGGAACCCGTGCTGCGCGACCCCTGCTACCTGCTCAATGAGGGCATCTGCAACCGCAACATTGACCAAACCATGCTGTCCATTCTGCTCTTCTTCCACAGGTGGGTGTCTGGGCCCACGGGTGGGCAGGCGTCCCGGCTCGTAGCAGCCATGCAGTTCACAAGGGGCACTGGGGAGGTTGGGCCCCCAGGCTGCGGTGGCTGGACCTCCAGGCAACCTGGAGTCCCGTGGGGTTGAGGGAACTCCTGGCAGGTGGGAGCTCTGTTCTGAATGTTTCCTGTAGAGGCTTTCCTGGGTGGGTGCTGGAGCCTAGAAGGTGGCCGGAGCCCTAGATGGTCTGGGGGTAGCTGGCGGCAGCCCCTCCCGTGCATAATTTCCCACGCCGCTTTGGAGATTCTGCATGGGGAGGCTCTTGGGATCTGAGTTCCACCCTTCTCCAAAGCCTACTTCTAAATCTGCGAACTCAGGTTGAAACTGTGCGGGCTCCTCACTTACTGAGGGGCCCTGGCTGACCGTGAGGGCAAGCGCGGTGTCATGACCAATTAAGTGGCTTCTGATGTGGGGGCAGGTGGGAGTAAGGAATAATAGAGAGCAGTAAGAATTTCTTCAGACTCTGGATGCGGGGTGAGGGGGCACCTTCTCTATGGATCACAGTCTTCACTTTGCAGGGGTGACTAAAAGCTGCCCCAGAGAGCATCCTAGGATGGCAGGGTGGGTGAATCCGTGTGATCACAAGTGTGTGGTTCAGGCTTTCTAGAAATCCTGCTGAAGGGCAAGGAAAGGAGAGGGGAGGGAAGGAGACAAGCACAATGGGAGACTCCAGAGTGGCTGTTGTCCTAGAGTCTGAGACATTTCAGTAAGAGCCCATCTTAGGGGACAACTGTGGCAGTTTGAAGCAAGAAAGGAAACTTCAGGAAAGCAAACTGCCATGCGTTTGGTGTTCTTGGAGCCCAGCTGTGGGACACCAGGGTGTGCGTGTGCGTGGTGGATTTTATTTCTTCATTTTGATGCCAGTTGGTGTTCTTGGAGCCCAGCTGTCGGAACGGACACTGGTGTGTGTGTGTGTGTGTGTGTGTGTTTTATTTTTTTCTGCTTTGATGCAAGTTAACTACCAAAAAAGAGAGCCCCGCTGTTAGATGCAGTACCAGTTACGGCTCTATTTCACTGTGGGAGCCTGTGCAAGTCACCTGACCTTTCTGGTCTCTAAGGTGCCTTCTAGTTCTGAGATTCCAGGTGGTGGGCAGGTGGTGTGCTCAGACAAGGTAATAAGAAATTGTGAGCACCCATAGGATATTTGAATAATTGGATGGCTTTTCAGTGAGGCACGAACTGGAAATTTTAAAAGCAATTGAGATAGGCAGGAGCTACCAATGCTCAGACCAGGTTTGCCTCCGCAGCTCCGAAGTTCCAGGAGGGGACAAGTAGAGCTGCTGCCTTTGTTAGGATTATCATGACAAGTTGTATTTCTCAGGCATTCTCCACGCCATCAAAGCCCTTTCTCATCTATTATTTCACTTCAGGCATCCATTTATCTCATTGTCTCAAAGAAACCAGGCCGGGTATAAACAGATTTCTAGGGAATCTTCATTTCTTGTGAAAGATGACTACAAGTGTATTCAGACCACAGATGCTGAAACCCTGCTGAGCAAAAGCCCTAATAGGCTGCACGAATCCAGCTGGACTTGGTAGGAGAGTAGTGTGGGGGTGGGGGAGGTGACAGACAGGACACCTGGAAAGAGCACCTGTCACACTTGTACTGTTTCAACTGGAAGAGAAACTACCCCAAATGGTTTTGATGACGTGTAAGAGAGGACAGCTCCTCAGCCTTGCTCCTAGGCTTCGGGCCTACGAAGGTCAAATCTAGGTGTGTGGGCAATGGGGCTGAGAGCCTAAGATTGAAGTGGTCTCTTGTGCCATACCTTGGGAGGCTTTCGGGTTGTCTGGGTTTCTTGAACAGAAAGACCTCCTTTGTCACTTAGTACATTGACATCAGTTTATTGCTTGGTTCTTGGCAAAGCCTAGAAACGCTACAGGGGGTGGGCACTGGGGGCATAGGTGGAAGGAGTAGGGCGAATTATTGGGAAGGTGAACTTGCGCACCCTGCATCCTGGGATCAGAGCAACTCCTGCTCCCAGATAGTTAAGCAGTGAACAGCAGGCCCGTCCATGAGATTGGGGAGTGACAGGGTCCTGTAGTATTAGCCTTATAGTTCCAGCAGGGTGAAGCGCTGTATTTTCCTTGGCACCTGGGATCTTATTTCCACGATTTTATACAGAACTGAGTTTGGTTTAGGTTTTTCCCAGAGTGACACACTTATTAGTAAAAGTAGGAGACATTATTGCTGGTCACGGGACTTCTCCAATATCTAAACTGGACACACTTCTGAGTGAGAATTTCCTCTTTCTTCATTTATTCCCCTGCTTTCTATCTGTATACCTAAGCTATCAGTTTTACTTCTGTTCCATTAATGATTTGATATTTCAAACGCCAGCATTTTTACTTCTATTCCATTTATTTCGAATTCCTGCTTGGCGGTCTTTCCCCTTTCATTTGTCTCCTTTGAAGTCCATCTCTTATCCTGGAGAAGAGACACTCCCTGCCCTTCCCCCCCTCCCCACAGCTCATTTCCCTGCTGGAAGGGCTCCTATATTCTTGGGAGTAAAAGGTGGGGCACATTCTTGATTTCTATCTGGTTCATCTGCTTTGACCTGTCCCTTGCTCCAAGCCTAGCTCTTTTGGTGTTCTTGGAACACAGAGCGTAAGCAATTTGAGGGTAGGGTTGTATTTTATACTTGCTCGGTTTTCCCTGGATTAGCAGTTATGGCCATTAGTCAGTAAAAGGCTTTGTTTGTTTGTTTTTATTTTTTGGTTAGATGATTACTTCATTGTTAGTGAAACAAATATAAAATGTAAAGATTTTACAACTTTAACCTAGTCTTGGAAAATCCTTGTAAGATTTAAATGTGATTTTTTTTTTTTTTTTGGTTTGAACCACATGTGTAACTCTTGGTGGGCAGTGCTGTGCATACACTTGTACACACATGAATCAGTGGTAATGAGCATGCTGCCTCTGTAAATGGTGTCTCTAATCTATTGGGAGGTATGTGTTAAACACCATCCCTTCCATCTTGTGTTAGGTAACTAATAACTATAATAGATTAATAGCTAACATTTATTGAGCATTTATAATATGTACTAAGCATTATATCTGCATAATGTCATTTAAAATATATGCCAATCCAATGAAATGGGTACTGTTATCCTCTTTCTTCATTTTATAATGAAGGAAATTGAAGCTTGGGAAAATTAAGTAACTTGCCTGATGCCTCACAATGAAAAGCATAGCAAAACACTACCTAAGACCAGTCAGATACTAAAGAATTGTCAATTAAGAAATAATTGTTAAACAGAGGTAAATGTTAACCAAGAAACTAACCAATTGGTAAAAATGTGCTTATTAGGTAGGGTGACCAACCAACCTGTTTGGGGATATAGGACTTTCAATGCTCAAACTAGGACTGTCCCAGGGAAAAGGGGATGATTGGTCACCCTATTATTAGGGGACTCCACCTTATCATTTGAATATGCTTCTAAAACTGGGAAACTTAGGAGGCAAATAAAATATGCTGGGCAAACAGCTAAAATTTCCAATTTAAATGTTGCCTATGAAAAAATCTGGTGGGATGTCGGAATAGCTCAGTGGTTGAGCGTTTGCCTCACAATCATGAGGTCCAGGTTTCGATTCCTGGCCCCAACCCATGCAAACCCTTATGCTGGTACAACTGGTAACCACCAGGATGGCTTGGCAGCAAAGCTTCTTGCCTCCCATGTGGGAGGCCCCAGGTTCAGTTCCCATCCTGCATGGCCCCTCATCTACCTGTGTGGAATGAAACCATGTCACAAACAACTATGGAGACTGCTCTGGGCCCTCCCTCTTCTCTCTCTCTCTTTCTCTCTCACCTCTCAAAAACAACTTGAAAAAAACTGGCAAAGGTGAAATTTGAGGGCCTTAATTCTCTGAATAATAAGGTGTAGCAAACTGAAAGGGGACCTTTTGCCATATTCTGTCGTTGTTGTGGTAACCTCAAATTTATTTCTACAATTTTATCCGAAACTGCTTGCTCAGCTTTCTTCTGCCTTGAGTCCCTGAGTACACTTGCTCAGGATGGTCTGTGACACTCTGATTGAATTTTCCTTTCAGCTCTTAAAGCCCTAGGGACCTACCCTTAAGCTTCTGAGCTGGTACCAAATGGTTCCCACACTTAGATGCT
>PVKE010011552.1:0-39985 GCA_004027555.1 Craseonycteris thonglongyai
AAGTGACAAAGATCCCTGGAAGACAGAAGAGAAGAGATGTGAGCTTGGCAGCGGCTTCCAAGCCCTGGTGTCCCCAGGCACAGCCTGAAGCTCTCACTGACACAGAGCCCCTCATGAAGCTGAGAACCCAGGGAGACCAGTAGGCGCAGCAGGGAAGAGCGGGGCACACAAGGAAAACTATGGACGTCTGCAAAAGACCCCTCCCGACTCATGGGGCAGAGTGCAGATCAGCAGCACATGCGTGCACGGAAAATACCTACGGCCAGGAGAACCACCCAAAAGGATCAGAGGCATGACTACCCAGAGTTCATATGCAGCCAAGAATATTTCCTTTGCCCACGTCACAATAATGATGTGCAACTACGGAGACTGCTCTGGGCCCCCCCCCCCCTTCTCTCTCTTTCTCACACAACACTTTTGTTCAAATAAACAAATAAATAAAACCAACAAAATAAAAAGTTTTTTAAAAAAACAAAATGTCCTTTATACCTTAAGTGATGCCCTATAAGTCCATTTTATCTGATACCAATACAGCTTCCTGTGGGCATACGCCTGGTACAAAGAAGTCAGCACACATGTTATTCTCAAGAAACAGAGGGATGGTGCTTGCACTCGGGAAGGCAACTTAAACCCTATGGGTTCAGGGCTCACACAGGCCGTCACAGAAGCTTCTCAACTTTTGCAAAAGAAATTAATCCAATTCTAAAGGCTTACATTACATTTTCCTCTGAAGTTTTTTGTTTGTTTGTTTAAACATCCTAGACATTTCTAGGAATCAAACAGTAAGAACAGCGGAGGCTCCAACTCAAGCTTAGTCCCAGCAACGGCAGACTTCAGGAAGAGATTGAATGACAAACACCCAGCACTGCTGTCGAGGCCCTCCAAGAACTGGGTGAGGTGCGTCCACTAGCTTACTCGAAACACAGCTTTT
Source organism: Craseonycteris thonglongyai (assembly GCA_004027555.1). Lineage (NCBI taxonomy): Eukaryota > Metazoa > Chordata > Mammalia > Chiroptera > Craseonycteridae > Craseonycteris > Craseonycteris thonglongyai. Next base: position 932 of record PVKE010011552.1, read on the forward strand.
CACTTTATCAACTTATAACTCTGGTATTAGTAATACCTCATTATTTCTACCAAGCTTTAGCTGAGCAGAAATGCAGCTAGTGCTATTCAGAGATGAAATAAATACACGAAAATATCACTGCTAATTTGAAATTTATAGTAAGTTATTAGTGTTGAGTTTAGCTTTGCTCTACTTCCTAGGCAAATTAAAAACTGAAAAATAACTAAAGAAACTAAGTCAGTACTTTAGTACCAACTAGCTTTGCTTAACAGACTCCATTTATCTTACACTGTGCACATAAATCATGTGCATGTGTTATTTTTACAGTGTCTTTTAAGAAGCTCCTTAAAAATCACTATCAGTCATTTTGGGCTTAGTTTCATTTGCAATACTAAAAGAAAAGTAGTAAATCTTCAAAAAATATTCTTTAATTCTGAATTTTTCTCCATTCACACTGGCCTTTTCCTTAATTATTCTGAATAATGAAATATTGAAATGAGAATAGGTAAGAGGATATAAATTTGCATAAAATAAGTTTCGTGTCTAAACCCTACATGGTGGTAAATATTCTAGAACATTAGAAAGAATTAAATTATACCATCTTGAGATATAGCAGAATTCTTATTATTAATATATAAAGAATTTACCAAATTTACCCAAACTACTTCCACTAAACACTGGACTATTTTATGTTAACTCCTCAAATACATTTTCTTACCTGTTGCTTCATTTCTTCCAGGTGTTTAGTTTTCTCTATTAATTCCCCTCTTAGCTCTTCAAGCAGCAGCTGAAATTTTTCCTGGTTAGTTTGTTTTTCATTTAACAGGCGCTTGAGCTCATTCTGTGCCTTTACATATTCCTCTTGCAACCTGATTTTTAAAAAGCAATTCAATTTTAAGCGTATCCTTTGTTTTCTAATTGCATTACTTTATGTAAAGTCAACCAACACTACAGAATAAGGCAATATCATATATTCCACTAAATGTGCAAATATCTTTTCTTTATAGAGTTTATTTAATTAACAACACTGTAGTTTTTGAATGCAATTTACTTCGAGGGGAAAAAAACATATTTGGCCACCCAGATATATTTAATTTTATGTCTTGCTATTTTTAAAACAAGATTTTAACAAATTCATAACCCACTTGATATCATGCTTAGATTTAAATAATTTAAAGCAAATTTTTACTGTATTAAGTTTTAAATGTCTATACTGCAAAATAACAAAATTATACTGTATGTTCCAGAGCAAACAGTCAAAAATATTTTTCATCAAGCCCCTCACCTCCAAATTTAGGTAATTTACCTGGTGTGTTCAGCTTTCAGAGTCTGATAATTAGTTTTATGATGGTCACATCGTAACCTTTCATCATTTAATATTCTTTGGAACTCAGACTCAGAAGTCGGCACCCCACTGTCTCCACCAGGAGGAAAATTGGGGGGGAATGGGTCCATCTTGGTAGGTGAGCTAGCAACCATGTAAGAGTAAGTTCTGGCTTTCTTATCGTGTTAATTTCCTCTCGAAGAATATTTTCCACTTCTTTCTTGCTAAGACAGAATCTTAGGAGGCCCAATTATATCTGCACAGAGAAAATACACTTAATTAACAATTAGTGAACTCCTTCAAGTGTTGCATATGTTTTACCACTTATTATTCTCCTTATCGTTGCTATAATAAAACCCAATTTTCAGACTTTCAGTTGTATAAAACAAAATTCAAGAATAAAGTTGAATCACACCTTAACAAAACATCTTTACTTCCATGCAAGGTTTCCATGATCATCCAGGTCACATCCTCAAGTACTAACCTAACTAGAAGTACTGACTTTTCTAGTTTAAGTACTCCTGGATTCACAAACCCCAGATGTTTTCTGAAGCTACTGGGGTAAACTTCAAAGGTGGATCCTGGAACAAAATTCATACTCTGAAATCAAGGACAAAGCCATTTGGAACTTGGTAAATGGCTGGAAAGAATCACAATCTTCATAAAGACGACCTTCAGTAAGTACTAGGAGTATGTCTGTGATTAACACCAGAAAGGATCTTTTATTTGATGAAAGGTGAACTGCACTCAGGGTGTAGATTCAGGCGAGAAACAAGTCAACGCATAACTACTGATCACCTCCTACATGTTCTGCACTGCGCTAAGAACAGGAAACTAAATCATGTTGGCTATCCCCAAAAGCACCAGCCCAGGATTATGCAAGTAACTACATGTCTGTTTTACTAAAAACTAAAAATGATGACACTGTATTCCTAGTCATACTGTACGTAACTAAAAACAAATATTTTAATCAAAATAATTCTATCCCCTTTAACTTCATTAACCTTTCTGAAAACTATTATATATATATTTTTTTCCTTCACAGGCCCTCCCTCAGTCATGGGTTATCATGAATTACTTTACTTAGTAAAAGAAAAGATCTTTAGCCTACCCACACCAGCCATTAAATTACTCAGTCTTGCTTGAAATACATCATTCCTGATAAATTAATGTGATGCCTGCATATTATATTAGAAGACTTTTAAACTAAAATGGGGGTTGCTCTGGTTTTCTGCCAAATTTTATTTTAACAGAGGGAGTAAAACGTTCTCCAAGTAGACTTTACCTTCTTCTGATGTTACTGTGCAGGATTAGATCTGTCAATCACAGGCACAGTGTGCTGTTTGTAGCAGCTGCCCTAATATACATTTGCCATAGAATTAATAAACTGGATCAAAAAACTGGCATGTAATTTTAATTCTGCTCTTTGATCCACATAATTTTTAAGAGATAAAAATATACAATAAATCTATCTCAGAGTTTCTAATAATACCACCACAAGGCATTATAGAATTTAATTTTTATTACCTAAAAGCTCAAACTACCTTAGAAAAATCCAGACCTACCCTTTTGTTCCATTAAGGAAAGAAAGATTTCCAAGCTAAAAATGAACAATTTTTTTTCTTTTTTATTTCAGTTAAATCGATAGTAAATATTCTCACTGACTCCTACTTTAAAATGGGACTTAAATCTCCATAAAAATAAAATTCACTGATACCTAAATGTTTTCGTAAAATAAAGTTAAAATGATTTATCTCCTTCCCTTTTGGTACTCAAAGCTACTACAAGTAGATTTCAGGACTGCACTAATTTCAGGATCCCTTTCTCAATCACCACCACCCATGACCTCATGTCCAACTCTAGCTCCTATGCAAACATATAAATTTAGTTATTGCCCTCTTGTATTTTCCCAAACCAGAAGGATTTCTCCTGTTGACAACTTTAATACCTTTTTACATGTTAACTTTAGTGGCTAACCAAGCTAGAATACACTATCACACATCATAATAGGTATCATACACAAAACTCATGATATACTTTCCCCAACACACACACAAATAATTAACATTGTTAATTTGCACACATGCACACAAAAATCAATGCCAAGTTTTCTGGAAAGTTACTTGTATCAAAATTGTATATCTGCTCAATTCTAAGAATTTATTGTGTGAAAATAATTAGACGAGTACCCCAAAATAATTACATAATTGCACAGAAGCAAGCATCGGTATTAAACTTATAGACCTTGGGTTCAGAGAGCACTTTATGAACTTGACCCCAAAGGCAAGGGAAGTAAAAGCAAAACTAAATGAATGGCATTATATCAAACTAAAAAGCTTCTATACAGCAAAGGACACCATCAATAAAGTAAAAAGAAAACCAACGAAATGGGAGAAAATATTTGTAAACAATGCTTCTGATCAGGGGCTAATACCTAAAATATATAAAGAACTCATACAACTCAACAACAAAAAGACAAATGATCCAATTAAAAAATGGACAGAAGATCTAAATAGGCACTTCTCCCTGAAGACATACAACAGCCAACAGACACATGAAAAACTGCTCCATATCACAAGCAATTAGGGAAATGCAAATAAAAACCACAATGAGATACCACCTCACACCTGTTAGAATGGCTATAATCAACAAAACAAGGGATAACAAGTGCTGGAGAGGCTGTGGAGAAAAAGGAACCCTCATACACTGCTGGTGGGAATGTAAACTGGTACAACCACTGTGGAAGGCAGTGTAGAGATTCCTCAAAAAATAGGAATGGAAATGCCATATGACCCAGCAATCTCTCTCCTGGGTATCTACCCCCCCAAAAAAACCTGAAACCCTTAATTCGTAAAGATATCTGCACCCCAATGTTCATCGCAGCACTGTTCACAGTGGCCAATTCATGGAAACAACCAAAGTGCCCTTCGATAGATGACTGGATAAAGAAGATGTGGTACATTTATACAATGGAATACTACTCAGCAATAAGAAAATATGAAATACAGCAATTTGTGACAATATGGACGAACCTTGAAAACATCTTATTAAGCAAAATAAGTCAGACTGAAAGAAGAAACATATGACCTCACTCACAGGTGGAATATAAAACTGAAAGTAACAAAGAAACAAAAACTCATGGATACAGTCAGTGGTTTGGTGGTTGCCTGGGGGACGTGGGTGGGGAAGTGAAGGGGGGGAGAGCTGGGGGGCATGGGGAGGGGACATTAAATGTAAAAAAAAAAAAATAGTAGTGAGGATAATAATCCTAACTATATGATATTTTCATAATTTGCTGTTATTTTGGCGCTAGAAGTATTAGAAATCTTGGATTGGTATTCTATTAGGGGATATTAAAAAAAAAACTGATGATGTACAACTGTGGTGACTGCTCTGGGCCCTCCCCCTTCTCTCTGTCTCTCTGTCAAAAACAATAAAATAAATCTTAAAAAAAAAAAAAGAATTTTCTCTGCAACATTATTTTTAATTTAAAAAAGAAAAATCAGAAATAGCCCACACTTCCATAAATATACATTCATACCATGCATTAAAAAGGGTAAATTACATTTGTCCCCACTGCCCCCACAGAAGGATGAAGATTACGAAAGACAGATACACATGTACATACATATATATGGTCAAATAATAAATACCAAGTGCTAATATTAGTAACTTTTGGAGAAATAAAAATGGGGGCACTTCTCCATAGGACAACTTCCATCATTTTATTGTTAAATTTTCTTTTTAATAACCACACAAAAAAATTTCAGAAAATGAACTCTACTCACCCTGTATGCAAATTATCTTAAACCAAATTCATCATCCTTGCTTTCAATCTACTAATACCTTTAACCTGACTTTCCACTTCTGGTATTGATACTAGCATAATGCTACATTCATCCACACTTAACATGCCAGAGCCTTCTCTGCTTTCCCTCTCAACATCCCACATGTAAATAGCAAATACTCTTCTTTAAAATACATTCCATTGTTTCCATTCCTAGTTAATCGCAAAATGTCAGGCTCTTACCACTTCATAACTACTTCACTATTTGAGCTTTATGCTAACCTTGCTTCCAATACTCCAATCAAAAATTTTGACTTGACTTCTCACTTTCATTCAAAAATTCCTACATATGAGACAAAGTCAAAACATTCCACTTAAGAAAAAATAAAAAGGCAGGGAGGAAGGGATGATGGGATAGCTCAGCAAGTTGAGCACTTGCCTCACAATTTTGAGGTCCAGGGTTCGATTCTCAGCGCCGGCCCATGCAAACCCATATACTGAACTGGGGCGCAGCTGGTCCTGGTGGAGAAGGTCCTCATCTCCCATGCGGGAGGCCCCCAGTTCAGTTCCCACTCTACACAGCTTCACATCCACCTGTGTGGAATGAAACCACGTCACAACTCATGATGTACAACTATGGAGACTGCTCTGGGCCCTCCCCCTTCTCTCTCTCACCTTCTTTCAAACAAAATAAATCTTAAAAAAAAAACAAAAAAACAAACACAAAACACTATAGCATGTCAAGGACCTGCAGGGGTGGCGAACCTTTTGGCGATTGAGTGCCAAAGTTTATAAAATAAGAGTATACTCACTCGACTCGTGTGCCAACCCATCGAGTGAGATAGAGGTATCGATTATTTTTATGTCTATAAGAGCATAAACAATAATTTTTTAAATGGTATTCACAGCTCTGCATGCCGAAATAATTGCTCCACGTGCCACTTTGGGCACGCGTACCATAGGTTCGCCACCCCCGACCTAGACAATCAGCCCCAATCTACCTTATTTAGTCTCATTTCCTACAGTCTGCCAAACATATCCTACTCCAGCTAGTCCCTAAACAAGCACGCACACCATTCATGGCTTTGTTCGTTCATACAGGTTTTCTCTTGGTTTATGAATCCTACATTAATCACAAAGTATTCTCTGTTTCTGTGTGACTGGATATGAATAGACTTAAATGCCACAGTTAGATTAGATACTGGAAAGAACGTCTTGCCTCAAGCTTACAGTTATGAGGTCCTGGGCTGCATCTGCCAATAGCCTTTTACAGAATTCTGTCCTTCAGAAATGCTTAAGAATCACAGAAAACTACCTTCCTATTTGTGTGTCTTACCAAAGTCAGAATCAATTTTACATGTTTTTAAGTATTTTGCACATATAATATATTCAATTCTCCAAGTTACTGATAATCTTGGAAAATCTAGTTATGATCATAGAAAGGCCTCATTGGGGAAGTAGGGGTGGCTCAGTGGGCTAAGCGCTCACTTTGCAGCAACGGGGACCGAGGATCGGCCCGGCCCCGGTCTCTCTCTCTCTCTCTCTCTCTCTCTCTCTCTCAAAAATAAATAAATAAAATATAAAAAGAAAGGCCTCATAAAATATTACAATTCCTTCTCTCTGACCTTCAAAAGTGTGGTTCTACCACCATTCTATATTCAAGATTACAAAGTAAGAACTCCTATTTTTTATATTAATTATGTAAGACGACGTTTAGCTAAAAAGAAAAAATGCCAACTCAATTACCTCGAACACCGTGAAAAAATGTATTATCTATCTCTTATACCAAGAAATCTGAAGACAGTCTTCTATTTCAGGTAATAGAGGACTAGGTAATTTGGATCAAGCCTCCTTCTAATAACAATAAAAGTTAGATAAATTATAGGCTGCCTCTTAGGAATAAGAATAATTCAGAAGAAAGATATTAGACTAGGTCTCAAATTGCTCTAAAAAACAGTTTTCCAAATAAAATGTGCCACAATAAGAAAAAAGTTCGTAAGAAGATAAAGCAACATTAATTAAGGACACAAAAAAAGAAAAGAAAAAAAGAAAAAACTAGAGAAGAGACAAACAAGGTTCTCACCATTAAAGTTATTGGATAATGATTCTAAAACAAATGTTTACATGTTATTATTCTGTACAAAGCAATAGAAAACAAGGTTGAGAATTTTTTGAATTAGAAACCATAAAGAGAAATAAATGGAAACTCTAAATTTGAAAAATATAACTAAAATTATTAACTCAATAAGCAGGTATAACAGCCCCAAATAGACACAGTTTAAGGAAGTGGTAGATAGGTTTAAAGAATATATTCAAGGGATGACAGGATAGCTCAGGCATTGAGCACTTGCCTCACAATTGCAAGGTCTGGGGTTCAATTTCCACCCCAGCCTGTGCCTTCTCATATGCTGAACTCAAGTGTAACTGGTAACCATATGGATAGTTTGGCAGTGAAAGTTCTCACCTCCCATGTGGAAGCCCCTGGTTTGGTCCCTGTCCTTTGCGGCCCCACATCCACCTGTATGGAATGAAATTATGTCACAACTAATGATGTACAACTATGGAGACTGCTCTGGACCATGACTGTCTCTCTCTCTCTCTCATTCACCTTTCCTCAAACAATAACATAAATCTTTAAAAACAGGCCAAACACAATGTAATATTACCTTTACAGTTTTGAAAGAAAGTAACAGCCAAACTAATATTTTAAATATGGCAAAAAACAAAAACACACACACAAATTCTTCAAGAATGATGGCAAAATAAAAATATCTTCAGACAAAACAAATTCATCACAGAAGATGTACACTAGAAAAACAGTAAAGAAGTCTATGCACAAGAAAAATTCTTAGATGTAAATAATCAAACAATGCAAAAATAAAGGTATATAAAAACTGTAAGTGTGTACATAATTCTAACTGACTATTGACTGCATAAAATAATATTGTGAGATTTTAATCTACGGTATATAGACTTAAAAATACATGATTTATATGGTATATAAGTCAGTACAGGTAGAATTATAAGTAGTTATTGTACTTATTGTACTTTATGAGAAAGGCTAGTATTAATTGATAAAAGTACCAATTAACATTATGAGAGTGGGCTGACAAATTTGTTACATTAGACATATCTGGATATAACCGGTTCCGTGTAGTCACAGTTATCTCCCCTTCAGCATTCTTGACCTTGCACACACAGATGCTCACATTTTTCACCCAGTGCACATCAAAATGAAAGAGTGTTCAGGCGTTTGGTTCAAACAGTGCGCTGTTACTGAATTCTAACAGCAGAAAAAGTTCCTCCAATTGAAATTCACAAAGGAATACAAGCCGTTTATGGTGATCAGTGCCCTGATGTGAGGACAGTAAGATGCTGGATGAGGCAGTTCATCTGTGATGAAGAGGTGTAGTCTGCAGTGAGGAACCGGTTTCAAAAACAAAACCGATTTTTTCAAGGATAAATTTCAAAAACTCGTGCAGCGTTGGTGGAAGTGTACTGAAGTGTGTGGTGATTTTATAGAAAAATAATTATGCAACTTTGAAAAGAAATGGTCTAGGTATATTTCTATTATATTAACATATCTTTTCTCATTCATTTTCTATTTAAGTGGAATCTAAATTTATCAGTCCACCTTCGTATACACTAGTGTGTAGGAATTCTGTATAAAATTAAAAACATAATTAGAAAACCAAAAAGAATAAGCATAGCAAGTCTGGAGAGGACAGGAAACAACAGGCTGGAGTATAAATGGGCATATCCATCGCAATATCCACTTAGGAAGAAGAAGGACTATCTACTCTAGTTAAAGAGACGCATATGCATGGGTTTGGGAGAGTCAGCAAGTCCGGACTTCATGGAGAACAGAGATGCAATCCTGGGCAGGGCTTTGTAGGCTGACTAGGAATTTGCTAGATCGGCTGCCTGGGCCAGGAATTTAGCATTTGCAAAGACAGGGAGGTGGGAAGTGGCAGTGTGGGCTGAGGGAGCCTCCGTAGTCAGGGTACAGGAATCATTTTAAATTTGCTTTATTTCTAATATACAAATAGCTATCACACATTTTGCCCATTACAAAGAGAACATCCTTTGTTGTGTCATTCTTAGAGCAAAAATCTTTTAGATTAAGATCTATGAATGGCCATTAATACATGAAAAAGTGATTTAGAGAAATGCAAATTAAAACCACAATGAGTTATCACTTTATATTCCCTAGAATGGCAAAAATTAAAAAGACCTTGTTATGGTAATTAAACAAGGCCATTAGACTGAGGTGACTCTAATGCCTTGTAGCCTGTGTAAGCAAACCAAAGCCTAAGTCAATGCAATGCACCCACCCAATAGAGTGACATTTAACAACCAATCACAGCCAAAGAGCCTTTCCCAAATAAGGCATCTCCGTAAGTTATAGTCAAGTGATTTCCTTGCTTTGCTGCTACATCTTCTCCACTCAACGCCAGTTGGTGGAGTGTTTCTAAGCACTTCAAATTTGGTGTTGCCTAACTGGACTCTGTATACTCAAATAAGGGAGGCTCTTGAAAATTTTAATGTGCCTCAGTTTGTCTAACAACAGACGCCACCAAATGCTGGCAAAAAATGTGGAGCAAACAGAAATCTCATGCTGTGGTTTGAAATGAAAAATAGTACAACCACTCTGGAAAAAGATTCATCAGTTTCTTATAAACATAAGGGGCCTGACAATTACGTTCACAAACTCATCCTAGAAAAGGGACTACATAACTCATTGTTACACCTTCAGAGTCCTTCCTTTGGAAAGTTATGCACCGACGCCAGCGCCTCATCCACCCTTCAAAGGAATTTTAGAACTCTTTTTCTGGAATGACCATCAGTGCCGTCGTAATATTACTCTTGATGTCCTGAATGTCATCAAAATGTCTTCCTGTCAACTTTTCTTTTATCTTTGGGTAAACGAAGAAGTCATTGGGTTCAGATCAGATGAGTGGGGAGGGAGTTCCAATAGCTATTTGTTGACTGGCTAGAAACTCCCTCACAGACAGTGCCGTGTGAGCTCATGCATTGTCATGATGCAAGAGCCATGAGTTGTCGGCGAAAGGTTCAAATTGTTTTCATCTAACTTGTTCACGCAGCCTTTTCAGCACTTCCAAATAGTTAACTTAGTTGACTGTTTGTCCAATTGGGACAAATTCATAATGAACAATCCCTATGATATCCAAAAAGGTTAGCAACATCGTATTGTCTCTTGATTTGGACTGACAGAAGTTTTTTGATCATGGCTGACTTCCACTGTGCACTGGACACTTTCTTTGTTTCAAGATCATATTGGTACACCCATGTATTATCAGCAGTGATAACATAGCCTAAATCATCGTCTTGCCTCGCTGAAAGGTCTTGGCAAACTTCAACTGTTCATCGGTGAGCCCCTTTGGGACCAGTTTTGCACATACCTTTCTCATGCTAAGATTTTCAGTTCGGAATTTCCTAACTGTTTCTCTATCAATGCTTATTTGGTCTACGATGCTTCTCACAGTCAGCTGACGATCTGGACGCATCATTCAATAAATTTTTGCAATGTTTTCATCAATTCTGCTTGTGACTGGCCGCCCTGACCTCTGTTCATCAGTGACACTTTCTCTCCCCTCAGAAAAATGTTGAATCCATTTGTATACTGACATTTTCTTCATGGCATTATCCCCATCAACTTGGACAAACATGTCCCTGACTTCACTTCCATTCTTGCTAAGCTGAACAAGAAATTTAATGTGTTTGTCACTCAAATTTAAGCTCTAACATTCTTGTGACAGCACACAAAAACACGCAACAATAATGAACGCCACTCAGCAAGACACCACCACACGTCAACGCGAACGCAGCTGTGGGACACTGATCCACCAAGGTTATGAAACCTTACTGAGTTGTCTGTACAGTGCTGCCCACGTAAGTGCCTGGTGGCAAGTTCACAAACTTAATTGTCAGACCTCAAATAACCCAAGATAAACTCCCCCTTTTAAGGGACTTAATCACTTTTTCTTTTTTGCCTTATCAGGTAATATTCACAGGCTACAGGGATTAGGAAGTAACATATTAATAGCTTTTGGGGACAGCATTCAGCCCAATACCCTCTGGAAGCCTCAGGGACTGAATATGTAAGACAAAGTGACTAAAGGCTAAAGTAGCATTAGAATGGTGGCTCCATTCATTTGATATCTTTGAGCTAATATGGCCCTGTGCTTGTTTTGGCTACTGAGGTTATAAAGATGAGTCAGATGTGTTTCTTGCTCTAGAGGACGTTAGACTGCATGTGTTACACAGACTGAAATACAAGTCAGGAGACAGAGTAATCACATATACGAGTATGGGTGGAGCCCAGGCACAAGCACATGTGTCCTTTAAAGAGAGAGGTAGAGGGAGTTCCGAGAGGAAGAGGCAACAGGAACAAGAAGGCAGAGATTAGATGGACCAAGAAGGAATGCCTGGAGCCACCAGAAGCTCCAAGAAGCCCGGAAGGGGTTCTCGCTGTTGGTGGGAGAACAGCCCTTGATTTCAGACTTCCGGTCTTCAAACTGTGCCGGATTAAGCTTTGGTTAATTTATGCCACATATGTGGTAATTTGTTATAGTAGTCATGTAACTAATATACTTACTTTCTCTTCAGTCTATTTTTTCATGATGAATTTACCCCAAACTAAAATTTCTACCACAATTTTAAATTCCTACTATGATCAGGCTTTTCCAATTCCTACCAGTCAATACACAGGTATCAATTACTCACAGAAACGGGTATTAGACACACAAACTACATAAACAAAAGAACAATCTCTATTGCGCAGAGATGACTGAATAAAGAAATTCGTAATGCAAATTTTAAAAAGGTAAGCACACAATTCAAACTGTACTTTTTAAACAAGTACGAGATGATTTGGGTCAGCCTGGTCGTCAGTGAGCCTCTGTGACAGGCAGTTTGTAAAAGACAGCGCAGCCTTCTCCAAAGACTTCATCTTCCTCTCTCTGCAACTGTGACTATCACATAGCCACAGCCACATGTCCTTCTTACTACTTCTTTTGGCCGGTCTCAGCTCTATGGCCCTGCATATGACATTTTCCTTTGCACAGGAGCCGTATTTCTTAAGCAGTGGTACATATGTCTGCCCCCCAAAATGGTAATTCAAAACACACTAAAAGCACAGCCGCTGATACGCGTGGAAAGGTCCCAAACACATTCCGTTGAAAAGCACGCCCCACGTGCCTCTGAACATTTCAAAACAATCCTTTAAATATTACATGTCTCCAATGTGAATGCTGTTTTTTAAAAACAACATTAAAAGTCTAGGGAGAACCTACATCAGGCATTTTTACTTATAAACAAAAAATTAGAAACGAATTTCTTGAAAATCTAGAGAGAATCCTACACTCTAGTCTCCCAAACAGCCTCTGGGAGGCAATCCCAGGTGTCTTATGTACAAAAAATGTCACAACACCGTGCCAGGCCTGAAGTACAGCTGGGGGCAGCCCCTTCAAAGCCCTAGTAAGGTGCCAGGCCCTGTAACTGCGATGCAGAAGGAAACAGGAGGGGAAGGAAGAAGATATGTATTAGAGAGGTTAGCAATCAACCACTAAGTACTGTGAATTAAAATGTTATTCACTTCTAATAATTGCACTGTCTGCCTCCACACAGCTTAATTCACACCCAAAAATTCTAGAAAGTAGGATACAGTCACCAGCCAACCTCACATTATAAAAGTCTCTGAAAAGTTGTGATCTGAACAACAAAGATGACTGTTGCTCAAACCACACTTCAGATGCCTTGTACTGTTCCATAGTGTAGGCTCTATGACATATAACATGGGGACTTTCCAAGAGATTGATGAGCACTCAATACCTCTGTGCAAGTCGTAGCATCTTCTTCGCTCAGAGCCCCGTATTTCTCCTGAAATAGAGAAGGCTACCATATGGCTCCTAACACGAAATAAAGGTTGCCTATTCATCTAACCACAGATCCTAGAAAGTATCTGCGTTTAAATAAACTATGATTTATTTTTATTTCCGTGAGCTTTATGTCTTAGTCTGAAGAGTTAAATAAAATAAAAATAAACTTTATAAGAGTTCACCTGATATCTTTACAGGAGTTAACATAAGCATTCTTTTTCATCTTTGAGAATCTGCCAAAAAGAAAATATAAAGTTTTTCCGAAACAGAAGGAGATAAATAAAAATCAACCTTAAGACATAGAAGTTAATTTTAAAACCACATTCCTGTTGTTTCTTAAGCAGTTGAACAGTAAGCTTGTACTGAGGGGCTACTTTCCCGTATTTACGGAGTCATCTGCTTGCACTACGAGGGCTTGGAAGGAGACAGACCACCCTGGCAAGCAGACCTCTGATCGAGGAAGAGCCTGCCCACAGACTGCCACAGACATTTTCGAGGCACCTCTGACATGCAAGACACTTTGCGGGTGAAGGAATACCAAAGGAGATCAAAGAAAATCCTCCCCCTCAAGGAGTTCACAGGGGTCAGTGAAGCCAACAATCACTGACTGAACAAGAGTAAGAGAAAATGTACTATTCAGAAAACTCGTTGCGCACTTCAAAATTTTCCTACTGCGTGCATATCCTCCCTATTCAAAATGATAAATGAATTCGGAAAGTGTGGAAACGCTACAGCAAGCTTGTCCACCCTGAGGCCCACGTGCAGCCCAGGATGGCTTTGAATGCAGCCCAACACAAAATCGTAAACTTTCTTCAAACATTATGAGGCTTTTTTTGCGAGTTTTTTTTAGCTCATCAGCTATTGCCAGTGTATTTAATGTGTGGCCCAGGACACCGCTGCCCTGACGCCCTGTCATGCATTAAAATTTATGAGGAGGATGGGTGTAGAGGGGAGAGATTGGCCTCTGCTGGAAGCTGTCAGGGAAACAAGGAAAGGATGCAGGGAACAGAGACGTCACGTAGGAAGGTATGAGAATGAAGAACACTAAGGTGGGGCAGGTCAGCCTGGAGACGCAGGTGGAGCCGGTGGGGCCGTAAGGCAATGTGAGAATACTGGGGTTTACCCCAGGGTCTAGGAGAGCCTGTGAGAGGTTTTAAGATGCTGGGTGCATATGTACTTCAGAAAAGTCACTAGATTATTCAAGGTGTGGAGAACAGATTGGAGAGAAGGGGGAGGTATGGGAGAGAAAGAGGAAGACCATGAAAAGTAGAGAAAAGGAAATCAAAAGCTCAGGAAAGCAAGGATGAAACTGTAAACTCATCCCAGCAGGAGGTCAACAGCAAGACTCCGGAAATGAATTTGGAGGCAGAGGTAACAGAACTTCTTAGTTCTCCCTCAAGAAAAGAAAACTAATTTAATGTCGCCAATTAAAAGTAAAATGGAATCCAGTTCAAGTAGAAGAAAGGCTGTTTCAAAGGTGACAGTTACTTCAAGCACTACCTCCACGTGAACAAAGACTTGGGCACAGGGATCTTTGCAAAAGCATCTTAGTAAATGCAAACAGCATTACAGTAAAACAGTAAATATCCACCTTTCTTCCACAGGGACTTTATCAGCCAAGGAGTAAACATAAAGCTGGTTCTGTCAGGAACAAAGACAAAATAAGTATTTTGTTCCTTAAATGTCCGCCTGCTGTTACTCCTCTCCTCATTCTTTCCTTCAAACAATCATCTCTATAGCAACAGACTGTTAAGAAATTTGTGGGCGGAAAGCATGTTTTTGCAAAAATACAAGAATTCAAGAACATGAGCTACTTTATTTTTCCCTTTAATACAAGACAGACACAATATACCTTAGGACAGCTGTAAAATATGACACATGAAAACAGAAAAGAACTTAAAAACACAAGGAAATGTAAAAATTGGTGTTGCACACAGTTACATGGAAATTCTTTTTATAGGTTACAATGACACCTTGTGGTAAGACTTCTGAAATTATTTAAGTTATCCTGGAAAAATTTTTTACAGCAGACATAATAAAACTGGTTTAGCAAATAGGAAACAATAAAACCACATTGTGTTGAGGTGGTATGAACACGTACAAAAATTTAAAAATGTTTGAAAAATTGAGGACAAAAATAATCAAACTTTAAAAAATGTTGGGGAAGCCGGGATGGCTCAGTGGGTTAAGCACTCACTTTGCAACGCCGGGGACCAAGGATCGAATCCCGGCCCGGGCCTGTGCAGAACCATATGCTGAACTGGGGCGTTCCCCCAGTTCAGTTCTCTCTCTGTCTCTGTCTCTGTCTCTGTATCACTCTCTCTCTGTCAAAAAATTAATAAAATAAAAAAATAAAAAAATAAAAATAAAAATAAATAATAAAAAATGTCACAGTATTAGACAGGCAAAAACACCTTCCAAACTGTAAATAAAAGAATTATAGTCCCTTTCCCTAAGCAAAAGTTATGTCTTTTTTAATGATGCAAAGAAAACTACTTTTGTCACCTGTGACAAAATTCATAATGCTGGCGTTCCCTTTACCTGAGACTACAGATATATGGTTTACAAACGACAAGGAAAACGTAATGTCATTACTCCTTTCTTACCAGTTAAAAAACAGATAATACTGGTATCCCCTGCTTTTCAAAAGCTCGCTTTATGACCACTCTGTTTTTTAAGAAACACCTACATTAGCACCTGTTTTTGCTAACCGAAAGAAATACAAAGAGAATTTTCACTTTTACTAAAAAAGGCAGAAAGAAAAAATAGCAGTTGGTGTTTATTTTGCAGCCATCACAAAAGCAGAGTGCATGCACCCCAGGCAGTGAGTGACCCCGCCAAGCTCCTTCCCTGGAACTACACTCAGCATCCAGCATTGAGCTGCCAGAACTTTGAACTGTGTCTGTGAACACCTGTGCTTTATCTGGATTTATTTTGTGCATCCGTTAGCGAGATGTGTCCTGAGATGATTGCTTCTTCACTTTACACCATTTCAGCTTATGAAAGGTTTCATTGGAACATTCTACTTTAGGATAGCAGGAGAGACCTGCACCACTTTGGGTATTTCTACTTTGATTAATCCAATAACTAAGAGAATAATCTGCAATATCTTTCATTGGGAGTTTACTATGTTCACTAAACTACCAATGTATATTACTAAACATCAAGAAAAGCTAATGATGCAGTTTGCACACAATCTCCTTTATGAATCTCTTTGAAAATTCTTCTCCTTCAATATTTACAACTCCATGGTCATATCTCCCTGAGCCTTCTCACTCTTCCTTAACTACTCCCTTTCTAAATCTCTGGTCTCTTGCTCCACCTCGATAAACAAAGTCAAGTTGCGTCTGTGGACACTGAGAAAGAGGACCAGGCACGGGGACTTCTATCTGTATAAATCGGCGCCTCTCTGCTGGGAGAAGGCACTTTTTCCCTTGCCACAGAGGATGAAACACCAGAGATGTCTCTGCAACAAAGCAGGGCCGACCAGCCCGGGGCAGACCAGCAGGGGGCAGAGCTGGCTGTCTAGCCCAAGGGGCCTGGCCCCAGGACCACCTGACAGCCTTGTCGCTTCATTACTGAGCTATGCCACAGCCATGCTGCCTCACAACTGAGCTGTTTGAACTGAACAGTTTTCTTTGTAACCCACAGCCAATGTGGGGATTCCTGTTGGTGTTGAACTGATGCCAACAGCCACAGGTTGACACCTCTCGCACAGCTTCATTTATGACATCTGAACGACACTCAAATTTACACCCAGTCCTGACCTTCTTCCAGCTCATAACTCACATTCTACTCACATGTCCCACCTACAAAAGGAAGCTTAACATAACATTAGCTTCACATTTTCTACCTGCCTTCTTAAAATAAAAATCAATTACAACTATCTTCCCCTATTTCTTAGCATACAGCTCACCCCCCACTCCTATTAGGAATAAATCATTAATCCTGCTGATTCTTCATCCGTTTTATTTTAACCATTGTCCATTTCTAGGCCATTGCCCTTCTAGTGCCAAACCTCAAATATTTTACACTTGGTTTATTTTAACAGACTCTCTAATCAGTGTTCCAGATTTCAGTCTTTTCTCATCACATAGCCTACAACTATTCATCAAGACAATCTTTTCTGTACGGTTTTCATCACGGTGACTCCTTTATAATCCTATTGTTTACTAGATCAAATCTAAACTTCTCAGCCCCCGGCAAAGCCTTGCATTAGCCAACTCCCTATGCAAATGCTCACACTTCATTTTGCTGTTCCACTGGGCCCCTTTGCTCGAGCCAATTAAGTTTGCTTTACAATTCCTCATACATATGTTGCTTATTCTTGCCTTCACAATTTTATGTAGTTATGCCACACTGAAATACCTTCTTAAATCTTTTCAATTATCCACAAATCAAGATCAGAGACAAACCTAAAACC
The DNA here is from genome assembly GCA_004027555.1 of Craseonycteris thonglongyai. Lineage (NCBI taxonomy): Eukaryota > Metazoa > Chordata > Mammalia > Chiroptera > Craseonycteridae > Craseonycteris > Craseonycteris thonglongyai. Next base: position 18,346 of record PVKE010011552.1, read on the forward strand.
CTTCAGTCTGAACATCAGTAAACTATTTTCAGAGTTTACAGTTACTCTAAAGGTAAACATAAAGAATAGCAATTAGGGAAAAGCAAATTAAAACCACAATGAGATATCACCTCTCACCTGTTAGAATGGCTATAATCAGCAAGACAAGGGATAACAAGTTCTAAAGAGGCAGTAGAGAAAAAAGAACCCTCATACACTACTGGTCAGAATGCAAATTGGTACAAGCACTGTGGAAAAACAGCATGGAGGTTCCTCAAAAAATTAGGAATGGAATTGCCATACAACACAGTAATCCCTCTACTGGATATCTACCCAAGAAACCTGAAAACCTTAATTCACAAAGATGTATGTCCCCCCCAACATGCATCAGAGCACTGTTCACGGTGGCCAAGTCGTGGAAACCAAAATGTCCTTTGATAGCTGACTGGATAAAGAAGATGTGGTACATTTACACAATAGAATACTACTCAGCAATAAGAAAAGATGAAATACTACCATTTGTGACAACATGGATGGACCTAGAGACCATCTTATTAAATGAAATAAGTCAGACTGAAAAAATCAAGAAACCTATGACTTCACTTACAGGTAGAATATAAAACTGACTGTAACAACAACAAAAAACCAAAAGCTCATGGACACAGTCATTAGTTTAGTGGTTACCTGAGGGTAAGGGGAGAGATAAATCGGGGAGTAGGGAGGGGGCATCAAATATACAGTGATGAAAAGTGAGCTGACTCTGGGTGGTGAGTACACAATACAATACACAGACAATGTAATGTAGAATTGTACACTTGGAAGCTACGTAATTTTTACCAACCAATGTCACCCCAATAAATTTAACAATTAAAATAACTCATGCAACTCAACACCAAACAACAAACAAACAAAGAATAGCTTCTGCCCTTCCTTCTGCTCCACAGGTTCTGCCTTCCTTCCTTGCGCTTGCCCCAGAAGTTTTTCTGTTCTATCACTTCTGCACTGTTCTTCCTCACATGCTTTATAACTACGCAAAACTATCTTTGCAAAGACATTATGAGCTCCTCAAAGGAAAAACTACAATCTTCCACTTTTTTGGTCATCTCCAAAGCACCAGTTCCAATCAATCTACTTAATGACAGAAAAGTGATCCGTAGAATTTGTGATATGAATCCTACTTTCCCACAGGCTTACAAAGTAATTATTTCAAAAATAGCTTAAGGAAGGATGTCACCAGGAACACTGTTTGCTAATCAATTATGCATGCTATATATTAGTTATCAAGATATTTCTGCCTCAAAAAAATTCTGGGAGACAGTCTGGTCATCAAAAGCCTTAATAAAAATGAGCATGTTGTTTGACCTAGTATTTGCACATGTAGGAATAAATCCTAAGAATCTAATCAGACGTACACAAATATGTGTGCTCAGGGATCCTCTTCCTTTATCATTCAATAACTTTTCCCGAGCACATCCCAAGGGCCAGGTAAAAGTAGAAGACAGAATCAGATCCCTGCATTTATGGTGTTTGCATCACAGTGCTATTAATATTTATAATGGAAAAGGAGGTATTAAAAAGCATATTTAATAGCTAGATATACCATATGAAACAAGTTTTATCCTCCTGGGAGAAAAAGTCCACATATCAACCAAAAACCAGACCGCTCAATGCCAACAGGGGGAAAGAAGCAAGTCAACAAATCCTCTCTACAAAACAGCCAAAAACAACCATTTCAGTGCTCTGGAATTCAATCACAGGCATGCACCAAACTGAGGGGTATTTATTCACAAAAACTACTGAACTCTGGGTACCAGGAACATGAGTCTACAGGCATTTCCATACCTTTGGCTGCTCCCCTCTTCACCCATCTCTGTCAGTGTAGGAGTTTAACAATGGTTGGGGCGGACTGTGAAAACAACAGTTTCACCACCACTAGGATCTGGTGCATTGTCAGCAGAAGTGGAGATCTCTGATTTGGCCTGAGGTTGCAGGACTCCGTGGTGAGCAGCACACTGGCAGACTAGCTGGAGATTCCACAGGATTCTGGGAGGTGAGACAACTATAGGGGCTTGATGACACTGTTTGCTAGCCCAGGTTAAACAAAGACTACAAACGTGTGCACCAGAGAATGCAGAGGGATCAGGCCACTAACACATCCTTGGCCAACAGAGCTACAAGCACATGAACAGCGGAGACACAATTGGGGAGCCCAGGACGACTTTGAATGTGGCCCAACATAAATTCATATTGCTTTCTTAAAACATTATGAAATGTTTTTGCTATTTCTTTTTTCTTTTTTCTTTAGTTTCTCAGCTATCATTAGTGTGAGTATATTTTATGTGTGGCCCAAGACAATTCTTCTTCTTCCAATGTGGCCCAGAGAAGCCAAAAGGTTGGACATCACTAATCTAAAACATCCAGTATTCAACAAAATACTATGACAAGCAAACAAAAAGGAAGCACCATTCTGAAAACAGCAAACACCAACAGTCTCTGGGTGTCCTCAGATATTGGATTTGACAGACAAAAGCTTTAAAAGAATGATAGTCGTCCCACCTTATTGATGGTTTCACTTTCCAGATTTAGTTACCCACAGTCAACCACTGTTCAAAAATACTAAATGGAAAATTCCAGAAATAAACAATTATTATAGTAAGTTTAAACTGCACACGATTCTGAGTAGTGTTAAATTTCACACCATCCTGCCTGGGATATGAATCGTCGTTTTGCCCAGTATATCCACACTGTATGTACAGTGCAATAAGATATTTTGAGAGACCATATTCACCAACTTTTATTATAACTGTTCTATTTTATTACTAGTTATTGTTAATCTCTTACTGTGTCTAATTCATAAATTATCACAGTTATGTACATTATAGGGCAAAACATACTGTCCAAAGTTTCAAGCATCCACTAGAGATCTTGGAATTAATCCCCTGTGGATAAGGAAGGACTACTGTATAATAAACATGTTTATAAAAAAAAATACTAAAGGAAACCATATTTAAAGAATTCAATGGAAATATAATGACAATAATTCAAAGGATTGAAAACCTCAATAAGAAAATAAAAATTGTTTTTAAAACTGAAAGAGAGAGAAGAGGGGAGGGCCCAGAGCAGTCTCCATAGCTGTACATCATTAGTTGTGACATGGTTTCATTCCAGACCAGTGGATGGGGGGTCGTATGGGGCAGAAACCCAACACCAGGCCTCCCACGTGGGAGGCAAGAACCTTCACTGCCCAGCCATCCCTGGGGTTACCTGTGGTGCCACAGTTCAGCATATAGGGTTTGCACGGGCCAGGGATAGGAATCAGATTGTGAGGCAAGCACTCAACCACTGAGCTATCTCGGCATCCCCGGCATCTGATATTTTTAGAAATAATTTTTTTGTAATTCAGGAGAAAACAGCCTTTTAAACAAGTGGTGCTAGGGCAGCTTAGCATCCACTCAACATAAAAAGTAAAAGAACTCCAATCTTACCTTATACCATACACAAAAGTTAAGTCAGTATGGATCCTAGAGGTAAATGAAGAAGCTAAAAGAAAACACTGGGGAAAATCTTTGTGACTTCGGATTAGGCAAAAAGTCCTTAAACAGAACATAAGCCATAAAAATAAAAAAATAAAATAAAAAAAGATAAATAAGACTTCATTAAAAACCTCTGACAGGGGAAGCCGGGGTGGCTCAGCAGGTTGAGTGCTCACTGTGCAGCGCCAGGGACCGGGGATCAAATCCCGGGCCCGTGCGGAACCATATATGCTGAACTGGGAGCTCCCCAAGTTCAGTTCTCTCTCTGTCTCTGTCTCTGTCTCTGTATCTCTCTCTCTCTGTCAAAAATAAAATAAATAAATAAAAAACGTCTGACAATAGGGAAAAGAAAGTCTCTTTAGTAAATGATGCTGGAAAAATGGGAAGACCACATGCAAAAGAATGAATCTGGACTGTGAACTGTCACCATATACCAAAATTAACTGAAAGTAGATTAAGGACCTCTACATAAGATCAGAAACAATAAAGTGGGTAGAAGAAAGCATTGCCAGTAAACTTATAGACGTTGGGTTCAGAGAGCACTTTATGAACTTGACCCCAAAGGCAAGGGAAGTAAAAGCAAAAATAAATGAATGGGACTATATCAAACTAAAAAGCTTCTATATAGCAAAGGATACCATCAATAAAGTAAAAAGAAAACCAACCGATTGGGAGAAAATATTTGCAAATAATGCAAACAACCACTTTGTGGTGGAGATTCCTCAAAAAACTAGGAATGGAATTGCCATATGACCCAGCAATCCCTCTCCTGGGTATCTACCCAAAAAACCTGAAAACCTTAATCCGCAAAGATACATGTACCCCAATGTTCACGGTGGGCAACTCATGGAATCAACCAAAGTGTCCTCTGATCAATGACTGGATAAGGAAGTTGTGTTACATTTATACAATGGAATACTACTCAGCAATAAGAAAAAGATGAAATATAGCAATTTGTGACAACATGGACAGAACCTTGAAAACATCTTATTAAGCGAAATAAGTCAGACTGAAAGAATCAAGAAACATATGACCTCACTTATAGGTGGAATATAAAACTGAAAGTAACAAAGAAACAAAAACTCATGGACACAGTCAATAGTTTAGGGGAGAGGTGGGTGGGAGAGCTGGGGAGGGGGGAATAAGGAGGGGGCATCAAATATACGGTGATGAAAAGTGAGCTGATTCTGGGTGGTGAGCACATAATGCGATGTGTACACAATGCACACCTGGAAGCAATGTAATTGTTATCAATCAATGTCACCCCAATAAATTTAACAATTAAAAAAAAACAAAAAAAAAACATCGCCACTTCAAAGACACCTTGTTGCAGGAAGCAACACCCGACTGAGGATATCAGACGCTCAGATAACTCTTTAGATAGAGGAAGATTTTATTAGCCGGTGGAGCGCGCAGGGTTAGCAGCACCTAACACGTGCTCCCCGTGGGAAAGTTTCTCACAGGGTTTATACATTGTGTCCACGTGACCTGTGTCTAACATCCTACTCAAGGTGGGGAGGGGGAATCTCGGTAGGAATGTAGGAGTTTTGGGATAAACCTTGTCAGGTTTCCTGACAAACCTGACAAATCCTGTTTACTCAAGTTTGCAAAGGGTCTCTGGGTGGCAGGAGGCCAGTCATTGATTTACAGAGTGTAGTTAATCGGCCTCTGGAGTGAGCTATTGTAAAATTCTTCCCTTCCCCGTTAGTGAGGATCTCCAGGTGGCTTTTTTCTTTCTGTTATCCTAAAATTCTTCCCCTCTCAACCTAAGAGTAAGAAAACAAGCCACAAGCTAGGAGAATCTCTGTGACTATCTCTCTGATAAAAGACTTTTATCCAGAACATATGAAGAACATTTAAAAACATCAGTAAGACAAAAACTCAGCTTTTAAAAAATAGGCAAAACACTTGAGTAGATGGTCCTCCCAAGAAGACTTATAAATGGCTAATAAGCACATGAAAAACTCAACATCATTTGTGTTTAGGGAAATGCAAGTTAAAATCACAATAAATAATACTGATAGGGTAGTTAGAAGACAGACAGGAGGAGGAGGGAACTAGCCCTGATTAGGAGGCCTATTTGCAGCTGCTCCAACATGTCAAAAACAGATTCTCAGAAAAGAGAAATGCCAGAGGGTGGGGAATGATTCCTGCTTATCAAAATATGAGGTTTGTCCAGAAAAAATCCAGCCACTGTCAATGTAACCAGAAGGGTTACGTGGCTGGATACTTTCCGGACAGCCCTTGTATATAGCCTGCTGCTCAGAACTATGTAATTATAGCTTTGCCTCTTTTTAATGAGCTCCTCAAATAAATCAAGGGAAATCACCTTGGGAGCTAGAAGGGGAGGATGGGTCATACTAGCAAAAGAAAAAAATGATAGTAGAGAGGGAGAGGTGGAGACAATTCTACCCACAGAAATACAAACCCTCATACAATGTAAGGAGCTGCTTCCTTCTCTTGGGTCACCCTGCTCCACGTCCTGGAGTGTACTCTGCTTCCTAATAAGCTTCTATCTTATGCTTGCACAAACTCTGTCTCTTGGCTGAATCCCTTCCTTCAAGAAGATAAGAAGCAAGGAAAATCGCCATTCCTGGTGACATTACTAGACACCCGGGAGAACGGCTATAATGACAAAAGACAGATGCTAAGAAATATTGACGAGAATGTGGAGAAACTTGAAGCCTTCCATTTTTCTGGTAGAAATGTAATTTGTACAATCACTTTCGAAAACATTTTGGTAGGTTTTTCAAAGGTTAAAAACATATTCTGAACTGTTTTTACTCACAACACCTCTTAACACCAAATGTGTGCATTTTTTCCTCACAACAACCAATTCTCCAACTCTCCGTACACCGAGTGTCCTAAAATTTAATTCTGACACTCTCCAGAATTGGCGCAGACCCGTCAGGTTAAGGACTTAGTCGCTCAAGACTGCCTGACGTGAGACATCTCTGTAAGTCCCAGTACCTTTCACAGTGCAAGTCACATAACAGGCACTCAAATATGGATTTAAGCCAATGAACAAGAGAAATAAAATTTGCTTTAAGTTGGAAGCATACAATTTCTGAAAGAAACCTGAAGGAATTTATTTTTTTCAAATGAGTAAACAGTCCAAGAAAGGTTAAATGACTAACTCAGTCAAGCCTTGGTCGTCTGATTTACAATCCTCTTCTTGCAAAATGATGATGCCTATCAATATGAATGCCTATTGATCTAAGCTTTCCAGGAACCTCCAGAGGAAATAGAAAAACGTTCTTGAAAGAATCATTTCAACTTCATGCCCCACTAGCTCTGACTGGCTACCTTGTCATCTACACCAAATCTTTTATTACAAAATCATAAGCATGTAATTCTGTAACATAACAATATCACACTCAAACACACTACATGATCTATTAGGTGAAATGTTCAAATTGCTGTCCATCTCATGCGAGGCATTCATGTACCCTACCAACCACTATACAACTTTAAAAGGAGTGTTATTTCTGCCGGACCCTGTCCGTATTATCACTTGTGGAGAACTCTGATGTTAATTATTACTTAATAGCTTTCCTGCCCAGAATAAACTAACCTTTCATTGAACAAGTCTTTCCACACATCTTTTACACACACTATCATTTCAATATCTACTTATCATGCATCTCTGTGAAAAACAATGTACAAACTGTAATTTGTCACACTCCAAAAAATATACTTACTTATAATGTGTGCTCTTTAACAATATCTCAAATGTCTCTGCCTTACACCAAAATGTGGTTTAGCTGAGAAAACCAGATTGGATGTGAGACAGGAACTGCACTTTACCAGGCAAATCCCCATAGCCCAGCGCTAATGTTGTCAGTGGTTGCTATGTTGTTGCACTACAATTGTGTTACTGGGCAACATCTCAGAAGCTCACAAACTAGTGAAATAAATCAAGATTTATAAAAGACTCAACTTTACTTTCTTATACCTTTAAAGTAACTCTTTGTTCTACGGTACACATCAGATACAGGACTTAAAAGACTATAGAAATCACCTAGAATTTATTACATTGTGACATACCTTGAGGGTGACAGCTATTTTCCAAATGGGAATGGCTAGGTTTAGGCCCCTCCTAATTCCATGAATTTTAATCCAAAAGCAATGTGAAGTTACAGTACACAGAAAGCAAATAACTGGGCGCTTTTGACTTTCTTAGCTTTATTCCTGGATTATATCTCAGTTAAACTAAAAATGTAGTGTTAGACGACAATCCATGACCCAGAGAGGCAGACCTGATAGAAAAATGAAAAACTGAAGAGAATTACTAATTTATAAGGGCCAAATAAAAATACTGACATTTCATAAAATTCAGTCTTGACCAGGTAAACACTAAAATGGAAAGACGAAGTAAAATGAGAGACAGGGAGAGAGGATCAGAAAGAGGGAGGGAGCCCAAGAGGGAGGAAAGAGGTGGAGAATGGGGAAGAAGTGATTTTAAAACTAAGATTCTACTAAGAAGGAACCAGGAAATTGACCAAACCCCGCAAACCCATTGGGGAGCAATGCTACTTTTGCAGAGTCTTTACCACTGATACTGTCATGGAAAATTCTCAAATATTCACACTTTCTAGGAACTGAACTTTTACTTCTGATTACAATGAATTTCTTGCCTTTAATCTAACCCTTTCTTATGGTTTACAGTCGTCCTTCCCTCCTCATTCACTCTCTCAAAGATTTTCTTTTATTTCCACTATACTATGGGAGGGGCAAAAAAAAAACGTAGAAATGTACATTACTCATCTCTAAAAACTATGTATGTATTCAGCAACTTCTACTTAGAAGAAACTAAAGATACAGCTCATTGAAATCTGGTGTTCCACCTTCAAGGAGCTTACAATCTGGTTAGGAAGGTAAAGCATACATAGAAATGATAAAACAACACACAATATATAGTATAAGTACCAACTGAGTATGACTGACAACTACACACTCCAGGATTTTGGAGAGGAAGGAGTTCAGAACATGTCACTCAAAATCTGCCATTTCCGTATACTCAGTGAGTTAAAAGCACTTCAGAAACAGCAGGCTCAAGAGGGACACTCTAGCCCTCTTTTTCCTTATTAAAAGCAGAATAAACACTCCCCTGTGAAAGGTGTCATCCCTGTAAGAAGGAAGACATTATCTCACCAGAAATGGGGAAATAAGTCCAGAAATCTGTACAAACAAACCTTGTTAAACTTATCTTCCTAGTTACTGCTCCACAATGTACTGCTCCTGGCCCAAATCCAATTGTCCTGTCAACTTTTCACAAATTTATTGTTTGTCTGAAAGGTATAAAATCTTTCTGCTCTGGTCACTTCTTCAGGTCTTCATTCTCCTGTTGACAGTCCCCGGGTCCATGTACTTATTAAAAAAAAATTTTTAACTTGAATGCTTTTCTCTTGTTAATCTGTCTTATGTCAATTTGATTCTTAGGTCCAGCCAGAGACTCTAAGATTAGAGTATTCTTTCCTCCTCTACAGAGCTCATGGTGGAGTTGAACTTTATAGAAAACGATACAATTTAGATTTTAGGAAAGAAGAAATCAGATCAAGTAAGTAGAATGACATGAAGACAAGACTGGTAAGGAAGAGAGAAAGCACACAGCAGATTTAGAGGATAATGAAGAAACCAGTGTTTCTTCACACACAAAGAATTCTGACAATTCACTGATCTTTCTGTTACAATTTCACCCCTTATGATTTCATTCTGCGCTTCTTGAATTAGAACGTCCCATGACAAAATGCAGATATCTGATTACTAAGTATCTTATCACTGAAACATGAGTCATTCTTGATTTTTCTTCTTCTCTGCTTGTCTTGCCCAACTCCAGTATTTCATTATTTCAGCATCAGCATGTGGGAAAAATGGATAGGGGACTAAAATGAAGTCTATGACTTCTGCAAAACACTAAAGGCAACATGTAAAGAATATTAAGGTTCAAGTTCCAATTCCCATTACTAATAGCTTGATTTCTAAGAAGCTGTTCCATCTCAGTTTCTCAAATGTTCTCACCTACTTTCTTACATAATTGAAAGGTTACTGCATTCAAAATAGCTTGCCATACAATTATATCATTAAGGGTTCAATGAGTGGAGAATGAATTTATTAGTTAAACCAAGGCTTTAAAACCATCTGTGTGTAGTTTCACTCTCCCAATGTTCTAAGTAACCCTAAATTGGTATTACTCCATTATTTGAGAAAATTCCTGAATATAGCATGCATACTTCATCTTATTATAAAATACTGAAAGGAAGGGGAATACATACATACTCTGTCCTAAATAACCTCAGGGTAACTCAAATCCAAATATTTCCTAAACTCTGGAGAGTCCTGTATGACAGTGAAATTTAAAGCATTCTAATAATTCTAAACAATGTGAATTAAAAAAACACCTCAACACAAAAGGTGAGTTTAATTGTAACCACCTACAGACTAAACCCATGAATTAGAGAATTCTGAATCCAGATAATTATATGTTAGATACATTTAATTACATTCTGGTTCAGTATTAGACCTGTTTGCTTTGATGTTGCTTGGTAACTAACAGAAGCAATGCTTTCACAACCTCAGTTTTAGATCTACTCAAGCACCCTGTTGCTCAGATTCTGAACACATTGCCAACTATATTCTATGTAAGAACTTAAGAACAGGTTTCTTGTTATCTTAGACTTCTTCGAGATTTTACTAAACGATCAGCTCCATGATCACAACTAATGTGACCAAAGGCTTTTAAAACACGTGGCAGAGGGCATTTCTTTTTTTCTTTTATATCTTTTTATATTTATAGAGAGTAATTATTTTATCTTCAGTGCATATTTATTTATTTTTTTTATTTTACTTTTGACAGATAGAGAGACAGAGACAGAGACAGCTAGAGAACCGAACTGTGGGAACTCCCCAGTTCAGCATGTGGGTCCGCCTGGGCCGGAGCCGGGATTCGATCCTCGGTCCTCGGGGCCTCAAAGCGAGCGCTCAACCCGCTGAGCCGTCCCGGCTTTCCCCAGAGGGCATTTCTAAGAGCCCATTTATTATGGTTCACAGCTGGACGCTAAGGACTTAACAGTGTCCACTTAAATCCAGCGCTCACATTCTAGACGTGATCTTTAATGGCAGCCAAATTCACTGTTACAAATTGTCCTCAGGATCACGGAAAACGGCAGCACAGCTGCTCCATCACAAAGTAAACGGGAGGGACCACAAGTGTAGCCAGTTACGAAACGGGCTACACTAGCACCACGCTGGAGCTCCATGGAGTTTCAAGGCGTTTCATGGGCTGCAAAACAGGTCTCCAGGCTACTTTTTAAAACACCCGCTCCCAGCACCAGAAAAAAATAATTTATGAGCAAGTTGCAAGCAACAACAACACTCGTTCCAAAACGCGGACAAGACAGCGCCCCGTGAAAAAGAGGGTACGTACCAGACTCGCACACGGCCTTGCACCGAGAGCCCAGGAAACTTGACAGTGATTGTTGATCTGGCCGCACTCGCCACCCGGGGGTGGGGACACGGCCACAGCTCCGGCCACCGGCACTCACTCAACACTTGTCGCCGGGGCATGGGGAGGAAGGGACCCAGGCCCAGCCCCGGGAGCGGTCCCGGCGTGCAGAGGCCAGGCAGGTGGCGGAGGACCGGGCGCGCCCCTCGGGCTCCCCCGATCCCCGTGGGGGAAAATCAGAGGGCGGCGGCGGCAACCACAGTGTAAAAGCCCCGCTTCTCCGCAGTGGACCGGCCTCCACAGGGGAGCGCATCGGAACTCCGCCTGCCACCCTTAAGCCCGAGTGAAGTGAGTGGCCTGGATCCCGAGAACTAAGGGCTCGTGAAGCCGGAAGTCCCGGCCCCAGAGTGACGTCACCGGCGCGACGAGCCCAGGCCGTTAGGTTAGGGGGCGGAGCCAGCGATCAGCGCCAGGACGACGCTCCGAAAGGGCGCTCGGGACACGCAGAGCCTTGCTTAACCGAAGGGAACGGAGAATCCGGGTGACCCGCTTGCGTCAAGGACCCAAGGGACGCTCGTAGTTGAGCGGGAAGCTGATCTCCCCGGCCTCCGCCCACACCTCCGTCTCTGGGGGCTCCGAGGTGGGCCTTCCGTCACCCCGCCGGTCTTCGCGCCAGACCCGTGCACATGTAATGGGGCCCGACGTCTCTCCTGTACCCCCACGCTTCCCACTCCAGATCGCATCAGGTAGTGACATCAAGTTCAGGGCCCACTGGGGCTAGGTCGCACTGGCAACTTGTGTCTTCGGGGGACTAGCCTTTTGACAACGTCAGGGTACATGCCAGGGGCTGAAATAAGGGGAGAGGTTTCAGCCTTTCGGGATAGGCTCCTTTCCCTCCCCCCACGTTCAGTGCCTTGCTTTGGGTTTTGCTTGTTTTACGCCCCAGGTTCACATTTTCGGGCTCTCGTTTATGATTAGGAAGGCAACCGACATTGTGACCTCTTGTAGAAGTGGGCAAAGAGGAGCCTTTAGATGGGACAGTGGTTTGGGGTAATGTAATGTCAATGGATGGCTCCGCACAGATGTGGGAGATGTGTATCAGTGAACGGAATATAGAAGCCAGAAATAAACTGCTGTGTATGTGTGTTTAATAATAGTAGCTCACATTTGCTGAGCACTAACATGTCAAATAGTAGAACACTTTTCCAGGTTATCTTTTTTTAAAGATTTATTTTTATTGTTTTTGACAGAGAGAAGGGGAGGGCCCAGAACAGTCTCCATAGTTGCACATCATTCATTTTTCCATATAGTTTCATTCCACAGGTGGGAGTAGGGCTGCACAGGGAAGGAACTGGGCCACTGTGAGAACTGAACTGGGGGCACTCCCCAGGTCAGCATATGGGTCCACATGGGCCAGGGCCGGGATTCGATCCTCAGTCCCCGGGGCTGCAAAGTGAGCTAACCCACTGAACCATCCGGCTTCCCCATTCCAGGTTATCTTACTTAAAAGTCCCCATTCCAGGTTATCTTACTTAAAAGTCTGTATAAGATACTGCAGCTAGCTCGATTCTACAGCATTACTCAGAGCTATTACTAGTAAGTGTGGAAGCCATGCGGTCTGGCTCCAGAAGTCTTAGTAGTAATGTTACAAATCATTGTTCATTGGGAAGAAGATTATCTGAGACATGACTAACAACTTGGGACAGGCTTTACATTTACACTGTTTCTCCAGTAAGACCCGATGGATCAAGAATTTAAATGTAAAGAATGAAACCATAAAACTACAAGAATATCGAAGCTTTATAATTTAGAGCTGAGAAAGGCTTTTCCTAATGTGAGAAAAACCAGAAACCATAAAAAAAAATTGGTCAAAATTAACCACATCAATTGTAATCTTTTACACACACATAATGAAATTAGTGGAAAATGTGTCATGCGGAAAAAGAAGGAAAAATATTCCTAAAATAGAAAGAGCTCATAGAATACAATTTTAAAACTTTATACCACAATAAATTAAAATGGCAAAGTATATCAATAGGACATTCCTAAAACAAGAAAAACAAACATCCAATTAACAAATAAAACATCTTCCAAACAGATCCTTTTCATCTGTCAGTGTAGATATAGGCTGTAGCCATATAATTTCTGTTACACACTGTATGAAGTTAAAATGGGTACAACCTTAATTGACTAAAATTTAACATAAACATAAGCATTAGCCTTTGCCTCAACAATCTTAATTTCCTAATCATTTGTTTTAAGGGAAATAGCAAAAAGGAAATAGATTCACAAGGATTTTTCTTACTCCCTTTTTTATAATAGGTGCTTCTAGAAACAACGTAACTGCCATCACTAAGCCAGTTGAATTTTGGTGCACACATGCAGTGGAATACACTTGAGCCATTAAAAACAATGATGTAAATCTCTTTTTACATGAAAATACGTCCATAGTATATAGGTCGGTTTTCATTCCAGAAGGAAAAGCAGAATACAGATCAGCATAAACAGTGTCTTCCTAAATTGATTTGTTGATTCAATCCAACCTATCAAAATTCCAGCAGACTTTTTTTTTAAAGACATAAACAACATAAGTCTAAAATTTCAAAAGGTGAATGACCTAGAACAGCCATAACAATCTCTAAAAAGGACAAAGTTGAAAGACTTATGCTGCCTGACTTCAAGACTTATGTAAAGTTACATACAGTAAGCAAGACAGTGCGTTCCTTGAATAAGGAGAGACCACTAAATAAATTCAAGTCTAGAAACAGACCCATACATACAGTCATTTCATCTTTTTACTAAGTCACAAAGCAATTAAATGTTGAAGGTTTTTTAAACAAATATTGCTAAAACAACTGGATATCTATTTGTAAGAAAAACAGTGAATTTCAGGCCTATTTCACTCCTTACCCCATAATTAAAGGTGGTTCATAGGCATAATGCAACAACACACAGATCCATAAAACTTCTAGAATAAAACAGAAGAGCACCTGCTGAAGTAAGCAAATATTTCTTGCCTGGGACAAAATACATTAATCGAAATAGAACTCACTTATATGTATAATCTAAAACAACAGCAAACTGAATTCAGATACAGGTAACAGACCATAGGTTGTCAGAGGCAAGAAGCAGGGTGGGCAAAATGGGTGAAGGTCTTCAAAAAGTACAACTTCCAGCTATACAATAAATAAGTCATAAAGATGTAAAGTCTAGCATGGTGACTATGGTTAATAATCCTGCATTGCATATTTGAAAGTTGTAAAGAGAGTAAACCTTAAAAGTTAAAACAGAAACTGGTGGGATGGATGTTTACTAATTCATTGTGGTGATCATTTTGCAGTATACACAAATATTGAATCATGTTGTACCCCTGAAATTAATATATGTAATTACATAAATAAAAATCTAAAAAACAAATAGAAACAGAGACTTGAATGTACCCTTCATGAGATATACAAATGGCTTTACTCATCAAGGAAATGGAAATTAAAGTCATAATGAGATTCTATTTCACATGCACTAAAATGACTAAAATCAAAAAGTTCAGTAACGCAAATATTAATGCAAATTTGAAGCATCTGAACTCATCATGCATTGCTAGTCGGAGTGTAAAATTGTACACACTCTTTCAAAAACTGCTTGCCAGTTTGTTTATAAACATTCGTCTACCCTATTGACCCAGCAATTTCACTTTTAGATCGTTACCAAAAAGAAATGAAACTATAAGTTCCCAAAAAGACTCATACAAAGAATGTTCAGAAAAACTTATTTGTGACACTAAAAACTGCAAGCAACCCAAATCAGTAGAAGCATAGATAAACAAATTATATGTTTATACATTGGAATACAACTCAGCAACAGAAAGGAACCGTCAATATGCCTAACAACATGGATAAATCCCATAGATATTCTGATAAAGTCAGGCACAACAGAGTACATGACATATGGTTCTATTTACATGAAATCCAAGAAAGAATACAAATTTAGTCCAAAAGTGGTTGCAGAGAATAAATGACAAGAGGGATGAATACAAGGGAACTTTCTGGAGTGATTTAGATTCTACATTTTGCTTTGAGTGGTGGTTACACAGGCGTATACAGTTGTCATTTCATCCAAGTGAATTTTTGAGAACGAAGTTGGAGGACTGATGCTACTCAACCTCAAGGCTTTATGGTAATCAAAACATTATGCTAATTAAGACTAGTATTGACAAAATAACAAATAGATCAGTGGAACAAAATTGAGAGCCCAGAAATAGACATACATAGTCATGTGCTCTTTGACAAAGGAGCAAAAACAATACAATGAAGCAAAGATCATCACTTCAACAAATGCTGCTAGAAAAGCTGGACATTCACACGCAAACACTTGAATCTAGGGAAGCCGGGATGGCTCAGCAGGTTGAGCATTCGCTTTGCAGCCCTGAGGTCCGAGGATTGAGTCCCGGTCCTGGACCCAGGCCATGCAGACCCATATGCTGAACTGTGGTGTGCTGCCCATGTGGGGGACCCTAGTTTGGTTCCTGCCAGGGCAATCTTCCATGTAGGAGGCCCCCAGTTCGGCCCCCAGCTTGCAGGGGCATGCCTCCCATGTGGGAGGCCCCGGCCCAGTTCCTGCCCTGCACGGCTCTGCACCTACCTGTGTGGAATGAAACTATGTTGAAAACTGATGACATACAACTATGGAGACTGCTCTGGGCCCTCCCCCTTCTCTCTCTGCCTCTCTCTGTATCTCTGTCAAAAACAAGAGAATCTTAAAAAATATGAATCTAGATATAGACCTTAAACTCTTTATAAAACATTAATATGGATTATAAACCTAAATGTAAAATGCAAAACCTATAAAACTCCTAGAAGATAACATAGGGGAAAACCTAGTTAACCTTGGACATGGTGATGCTTTTTTAGATATAACACCAAAGACATTAACCATGAAGAAGATCATTAATAATTTGGATTTCATTAAAATTAAAAATCGTGCTCTGTGAAAGACAATATCAAGAGAGTTAGAAGACAAGGTACAAACTGGGAGAAAATGCCCACAAAAGACACATCTGACATGTGACTTATACAAGATATACAAAGAACTTTTAAAACTCAATAAAAAGAAAAGAAATAACTCAATTAAAAAAAAGGGATTGAAGATCTTCACAGACACCTCACCAAAGAAGATACACAGATAGCAAAAGAGCATGAAAAGGTGCTCCACATCATCAAGTCATCAGGGAAATGCAAACTAAAGTAACAGACACGCTATACACCTGTTAGAATGGCCAAAATTTAGAACGTTGACAACACCAAATGCTGACAAGGATGTAGAGCAAAGTGAAGTCTCATTCACTGCTGATGCAAAGATAGTTTGGCTCTTTACAAAACTGTATATACTCTTACTATATGACTTAGCAATTTCACTCCCTGGGATTTACCCAAACGACTGGAAAACTTATGTCCACACCAAAACTTGCACTCAGATGTTTCTAGCAGCTGTATTAATAATTGCCAAAACTTGGAAGCAACTAAGATGTCCTTTAGCAGGGGAATTGAAAACTGTGGTAGATCCAGGCAATGGAATATTAATCAGCACTAAGAAGAAATGAACTCTTAAGCCATGAAAAGACATTCAGTAAGTGAAAGAAGCCATTCTGAAAAGGCAAAACTATGGAGACAAAAAAAGATCAGTTGTTGGCAGGTTGGCAGGGGGTTGAGGGGTGGGGCTGACCGTTGAATAGGCAGAGCACAGAGGATGTTTAGGGCAGTAACGATATTCTGTATGGTATTATAACGATGGATACATGTCATATATAGTCCAAACCCATGGAATGTGCAAAGAGTGAACCCTAATGCAAACTATGGACTCTTAAAGTGATGTGTCAATGTCAGTTCATCATTGGTAAAAAATGTGACATTCTGGTGAATGACATGTAATAGGGGAGGATATGTATGAGTGGCACAGGGGGCACATGGGAAATCCCTGTACCTTCATCTCAATTTTGTTGTAAACAAAATTGCTCTTAAAAATAAAATTTTCCTTTCAAAAATCAACATCTAAGATGTGGGCACTTAATTCTATGTTAATTATATCACAGTGAAAATATATTTAGAAGTGCTAATAAAGATTGATAGCTTTCTGTTAACTGCTAGCAAGGTCACTTTCTTCCTGCTATGAAGATACCTGAGAAATTGAACTCGTAATCAGAAAGTTGCCAGGTTACACCCATACACAGAGCAAAAGAAAGCATATGGTCCTGAGAGATCAATTCAAACTGTTGAGAAACCTGATAAGCTATCAAGCAACAAATGAGTCTGTCTACTATGTCAGATAAATGAAAGAAATAATTGGTCTACACAAAGGCTTTGATGTGGAGCTAATGAAGTTCACATTACAAGTAAGTGGAATAATGGGGTCCTTAGGAACCTCATAGGAAAGTGTTTTACAAGTTTGCATATAAAAATGAGAAGTGAGGACATTTGGAGTATTTGAGCCAAAAAGAATGCTGTATGATACGGGAGTTCTTCTCATAAAAAGCAGGCAGGCATTCCGATACTGCTTTTCACATGTCTTCGTTTCCAGAGCCAGAAATAAAAGGAATCAGCTTATGTTTCAGAATGTCAAGGGAAAAAGTTATATGTCATGACTGAGTGGTAGACACAACTATTTTTGTCTTAAACTTTCACATACCTCCTTTCCTCATCTCTCTCCTCCTCCCTTGCTTCTCTTCCATCATCCGATTCTTCTTTTCCTTACTGGTCTTTCCTTCCACCCTCTTCATTTTTTTTTTCTTTTCGTTTTTCGCCTCCAGATGAGTTTTCTCAGCCTTCATTTCTTGATTGACCATTTTCGACACTTTTTCCCCTAATTGCTGCCCTGCCCCCTATGATAACCTGTATATCTGTTTGTGTGCATGGTTCTTTGGAGGGCCACAGACCATTGTAATATCTAAGGTTTTCTGTCCCTTGAGAGTGCATACTACAATAAGCTCTTCGAGGGAGGAGTGACCATGTTCAGTTTACCATGGTATGTTCTAGGCTTCATATAATGTTTGGGACATAGTAGGCAAGCAATAAGTACATTAGATGAATATTTATTGAATTAAAAGTGAAGCATCTCTAGCAAACTGAACTAGAATTCTTGGGTCGTTTTTTAGACAACACAACCTGCTACTGATGATCCCACAATATGGCCAACATTCCAAGAATGTCTTCCTCAGACTGTCCTTGTGATTTGATTGAAATTTAGAAAGCACTCTCATCACAAAAGCAATACGTTTGCAGCCAATGCCAAAGGTAGGTTACTTATACAGGTAGCTAATTTCATCTCTCATAACTGATTTTCCCCCTAGCTTCAGTTTCAGGTGATCATTTCATAAATTTTCTCTAAATTCTGAGGCTATAGGGCCTGTTTGGTACTTATAACCCACTCAAGTTTATCAGTTTCAGTTCAGTTGCAAGAATTAGAGAATACAAAGAAGGTGAAGGCCCTTTAGAAGAGGAAGAAAAGAAATAAAGGAAGCCATTAAAACTTCTGTTAACTGTTTTTTCCCTTTAAGAGCTCTTCTAGCACTAAAATTTTGTGATCTTGACTTTGCCTGAGTGATTCTCAATAGAAGCATTTTAGCAACCTGTGGAGCAGTCGTTAGTTGTCTCAAGATTGAGGGTGAGGGTGCTACCAGCATTGAGGATGAGGCCAGGGTGCTCAATATCCTGCCATACGAAGGACCTTGTCTTTATGCAGGTGCTTGAACAATTACCATAGAAGTGCCGGAGACATAGGGGGGAACTGGCTGTTAGGAATAAAGGGGAGGGGAGGCAGGGGCCAGGAGCCCCTTCAGACGGATGCCGCAGCCCTGATCTCATGAAAGGAGACAGGAGGAAGGCAGTGAGAACCCCAGAGCAAAGAGGATCGTTTGAGGCGTCCCGATTTGGGCAGGCCTGGCCTGACCCTAGTACCCTTCTGTGCCTGGTCATCGGTGGGGAGCAGTTCAGTCCTACTCAGGCCGGCAAGCTGTGAACTGTCCACTGGAAGCTACGGCCAGTCGATGCCTTGGTCCGGAACTCAGACCACATTGTCTCTACTGTGAGATGGTTCCCCTGTCTGATGCTGCGTGGTGGTGGATCCCCCGCCAGTGGGCCACACCACGTCTTCTGAGCCCTTCAGTGGTCGGGGGTCATAGAGGCTGAGGCCCTGCAGGCACAACAGGTCAAACCCAAGCCCAGAACAGGAACTCATCCCTGTGCAGGTGGGAAGGGCTCTGTGTTGTCGACTTGCCTCCAACTCTCTGGCCTCCTCAAGTCGCAGTGCCATCCGGGGACTCGGCGTTGGTCTCTGACTGGCACATTAGACCTTCCGAGACAGAAGCAGCTCGCTGGGCTGCCCTTGGGAAGCGGGAACCCATGCCCGGGGCTCAGGTGCAGCTTCTGTCTGCAGACGTGCCGCTCGCTGCACTCGGGTGCTGCATCACCAACCTTGGCGAACACCAACCAGATGACCTTTGTGTGTACCCGTGGTTTTGCTCCATGTTCCGTTTCTGGACGGAACGAGCATGTGATATGAAAACGCTCACCCATTGTGCCCGCGGGAGAGGGTTAGTACTGGCATGGTGGGGGTGAGGCGGGGGTCTGGCCACTCCCCCATCCAGCATACCCCTGCCCCCTCGTCTTCTCGGGACTTGACTGAATGCAGGCTTTCTGCATGATGAGGAGCGGCTGCTGGGCCCATGCGCTTCATGACTGCACGTGTCTCACAGAACTCACCAGGTGTCCCTCGTTACAGGGGAGGCAAGATACAGGAACATGTCTTTCACTCTGGAGGGGACGTCTCCACGTGCCACTGACGACTGCACCTCTAAAAGCTTCACAGAAGTGGCAGGTCCCTGAGTCCACGTGCGGTTCATCTCCCGCCTTCTGGATGCACACAGCCACCTCTTGCTCGCTCTAGGACACTATCAGTCTGTCAGTGGGATGTCTGTGGGAGATCAAGACAGGCTAGCTCTCTTCAGACTGCATTGCCAGAGAGTAGGAGAATTAGCATAGTCCTTGGACAAAACTGGAAATATAATAAATATGATCTTTCCCACACGAATGCAAAGTGCTCATCCTTATTTCTGACCGGAAGATAAGAGAATGCATTCCCCGAATCAGCAGCCCCGTACCCTGTTCCTGGGCCCTCAGTCATCTGCCCGAGCAGTGACGACACCATGTCCCAGCTCGGCTTAAGTTCGGACTCCTTGGTTAGACTTGCTGGTCTACATTTGCTCTGAAGGATCCAGAGTGGCCTAAGCCACCACCACCTCCCCTGGGACACAGCAGAATTATCTGCTATCTTTATCTGGGGTGGGGACCATTTCAAGGGCTTCTGGCTGGTCTTCCTCACTATAGTAGCTCTTCCCTAATGGCCCAAGGACCCAGTACTTCATCTGCCACATGTATCTATTGCAATCATGTGCTCAGGGGCGAAAACGACCAGTGCAGGCTTGGGCAGACCCAGTGAGTTCTCCGTAACCAGACTTTGGCTAGGACTCTTAGCTGCTCCTGCAAGCCCCTGACCTAACGGGGGGCTCCTCAAGGTACCTGGGCATCCGCCTTTCCCCACTGTGAATGCCCTGGGTCCCTTTGGGGGAATACGACCACAGGATGCATTACAATATATACTTTACATCAGGGGTTCCCAACCTTTTTATATCCTAGGGCAGGGGTGGCCAACTTTTCTGTATATAAGATCTACTTTTTATCTTAAAAGTGTGTCGCGATCGACTTGTTGTCATAGGCGTAGTCTAAGGGGGAAGAAGGGGTGTGAAATGCATACTATGTTTATACACCGTGTTTCAGTATAAGGTGCATTCCAGCAAGGTATGGGTAGATAAGTAAAATATATGTTCAAAACTATTTTTTATTTTTTAAATCACTTATTAAGTTTTCGAGATATAGGCTCATGAAGAAAATAAGTTTCCAGACCCAACTTTTGATAGCAGCATTCCGTACATGCGGTACCTAAAAAATTCGATTTTCTGACACTTTTTCAAGATAGATTTTTACTAACTTAAAATGCAATTTAATTTTTTTATCAACTGCAATGTATAAGTTGTTGTACCATTTGTTCATAAATATGAAAAAGTTGTTATAAAAATGCACAGTATGGCTGATAATTTGATTTCAATATTTCACTTTCGCGTTTTTAGGGGGGCCAGGAAAATTTCTCATGAAAGAATAATATGACTTACTTTTTGCTAATCTATCAATAGCTCGCTGAGTACACCTCGTACTGAAATATAGATATACGGCTTATCTACCTACGTAAAAAACAACAACAATAATTATTTAAAGGGTCAAAAAACTCACGTCCAGGGGAATTAAAAGAACATGGATAATTATTAACAATATTTATTAATTCAAAGTAGCTACAGATAAAGACAGATTTAGAATTTACTTTGTTGTCTTAACATTAATGGGAAGACTGAGTTTGCATGTCTCTAACCAAGGAATCATAATGAGGTATATATCCTGACAAAGATAATAATAATGAGTCTTCAGTATGGGAATCAGTCAGGACAGAACGTTGTTTAGTCTTCGTTAGCTTCAAGTATGAAAATGCCGATTCACATAGGTATGTAGATCCGAAACAAGAATAGATATATTCGCTACATTTGGTGATACTGGGATATTTTTCTCGGTTGACATATTTCCAAAAA